>CBVK0101112668.1:0-14782 GCA_900067695.1 Picea abies | reverse complement strand
TTAGACCATTTAACCGTTCCAGCTAACTCTATGCATGCTCCTATTCTCTGTTGCTTCGAATATCTGTACGCTTGAATCTCTTCCAATTGTATCAAACCTTCAACATTCACAGTTTCCAATTCTTCACACGAAACAATATTGAAAAATTTAAGATTCACAATATTTGAAAGATTTTTTAGTGCCTTCAATTTCCTGCAATTTATCAGCGTCGGTTTCACTAGTGATGATGGATGAGTTTGTTCAGGTGCCAACCAAGGCCTATAGGCTGCATTTGTCAACATCCTACATCTGCTAATAGACATTTGTTTCACTAGCCCACACCACGTTGCAATTACTAATTTCTAGTTGTTGGCTAGATGTTGCTGAGAGTGTTGTTATTAGGTAACTTCACACACCACATTTCAATTACCACTTTCAGGTGTTGGTTGATATTGGGACCCAGTGCTAAAAAAATCCACTTATATTTTATAAAAGAATCTAGGTAAATTCCTCACGAAAAATTGAATGTTGGGTTGTGCATTTCTCTCTTCGTGTTTTCTCGTTTTCTCAATGAAAGGCATAATTACCAGATGATGCCAAGATCGATAGGAGTGATCAACAAGGGTGGATCTCCAAGAACTTTCAATTACAATGGTAAGGACAAATGCATGTTTCAGGCATCATTTCTTTGGTCCACCTCGGGCATCAGTGCTTTGGTCCACTGGAATTCTCTATCATTTTATGTTATATCTCGGTCCACCTCAAAAAAATTTCCATTGAATCGCAGGCCCACCCTTTTCTGATCCACATAAAGCACCGTCCTATTCACAGGATAGATCCTTCGACCGTACTCTAAAACTGTACTCTAAACATTTTAGGTTTTTGTGCATGTTTTTTAGGGATATTTGTTCGAAATCTAGTGAGAAATTGGAAATTGTTAGATTTGCATAGTGATTAAATCTATATAATCCAAAAAATCTCATGTTGAATCTATTTTGTATTCAGAAATACAATTTAAACAACATAAAATTAAATTGTTATAGGATAGATCCTTCAGCAGTACTCTAAACGTTTTAGGTTTTTGTGCATGTTTTTTAGAGATATTTGTCCGAAATCGAATAAAATCCAGTGAAAAATTGGAAATTGTTAAATTTGCAGAGTGATTAAATCTGTATAATCCAAAAAATCTTATGTTGAATCTATTTTATATTCAGAAATACAATTTAAACAACGTAAAATTAAATTGTTATATCCCAAACCAGTGATTCCTTATAAATTTATATCCCCACCAGTGATTTCCTATAAATTTATATGATTCAGGAGAGGCAAAAACATAAAAAAGTTAGATAACTTTGATTCTTCCGTTGCTGAAAATTGCAATCAACTGCTTTTTAAATCGTCCTTCTTTGATTGTGATGACTAGGATTTCACTCTGCTTTTTATATCGTCCTCCTCGGATTTTCTTCTATTCTGACTTGCGGTGTCTAAACTCCACCGTCCAACATGATCGATCCACCATAATCGAATGATGCTAATAATCGGAATAAAATACTGACCTTTAACAGAAAAATGCAATGCCACTCCGGGAGACGCTTCAATTCCATTTGCACAGAAATGGACCATTAAGATAGTGCTATATCACGTGATATGAGAGCTACATCTTCCTAGCATCATTTCAGTCACGTGAGCATCATTTCAGTCACGTGACAAAGAGATCTACGCTAACTGAAAAATAACCATAATAAGTCTCTCATTCAACAAACCCAATCATTTTTCCACCACCTTTCAATGCTCGTCGGGACTTTGGCTTTGAAAAGTTGATGCTCGGAACCTTATTACAGTCTTCATATTGCTAAATTTTTGGGAGGTTGTTTAAATGATGACTCTCCCCCTTCGGTGTTGGTCGAAACCTTAATGCCTTCTTAAACCTAATATCAAAATTTATTTTCGTTGAAAATGATGGACTAATTCATACCTTTGGGAATGGCTTTGATGTCATCAATGTGTTGCTATGGTACTTATGGATGGTTGCGGCCATCATCTTCATGGTTATGCATGGTAACGTTTTGGTCGTTATGGATGGTTAAGGCTATCGTAATTGTAAGGTTTTTAGATGAGGGAAAGGATAGAATTGGAATTTGGTGGACAAGATAACCCAATTTGGTACCAAGCCCTTTTTATGGATAGTCATGTTATGCATGAAATTATTTTTTTAATGGTTCAAATATTTGTGTTACTGGAGGCATTGATCATTTACATATTCCCATCTGTCATAAATGAAACCGAGCCATATATATTTTGGGTTGGTGGTTGTGCATTTATAAATTGTTATTATCAATATGCCCATCCTCTTAATGCACTTTATGTAATAATGCTATGTATCATTGATCAATGGAATATAAGACAATAGATAGTTTAAAATATATACTAACTATCTTAATTCTTTAGAATTATGAAAATTCTCGGCAATGGGAAAGAATTATGAAAGTTCTCGGTAATGGGGATAATACATCATTTTGTGTTTTGTTCCTTGCAAAATGGTTTTAAATTAATTAGATAGTTTAAAAGATATACGAACTATCTTAATTATTTAGAATTATGAAAGTTCTAGGCAATGGGGATAAAATCATTGATACATCATTTCATGTTTTGTTCCTTCAAATTTTATACTATGGTTGACTTGCATATTTGTTTTCTTGCCCCCAATGGAAAGGAAACATTGGAGAGAGGAATGAGCTAGCACAGAGAGGTATTTACAACATTTGGAACACTGGTTTAAGTAGACACTCCTTGAATAGTGACTGAAATAGCTTTGAAATCTGAGATAAACTACTATGCAATCTAGAAGGTTTAAGTAGACACTCCTTGAATAGTGACTGAAATAGCTCTGAAATATGAGATAAACGGCTATGCAATCTAGAAACTAATGCATATGTTCATCTGATCGTGTAACTATGATTATAAGCATCTATGTTATACATATCTATTTAGCTTTGAAATCTCAGACACTCTAGAAATTGATGCATATAGTAGACACTCCTTGAATAGTGACTGGAATAGCTCTGAAATCTAAGATAAACTACTATGCAATATAGAAACTGATGCATATGTTCATTTGATCATGTAACTATGATTATAAGCATCTCTGTTATACATATCTATTTAGCTTTGAAATCTAAGGCACTCTAGAAATTGATGCATATGTTCATCTGATGATGCAATCTAGAAATTGATGCATATGTTCATCTCATCGTGTAACTATGATTATAAGCATCTCTGTTATACATATCTATTTATCTTTGAAATCTGAGGCACTCTAGAAATTGATGCATATGTTCATCTGATGATGTACATCTATCTTCCTTTATCATAGACCATGGTTTCCAACATTTACCAAAGCCATTTTCCAACACATCCCTGCCCTTTATCATAGACCATGGTTTCCAACATTTACCAAATCCATTTTCCAACACATCCCTACCCCAACCAAGCAGCCATTTTCCAACACATCCCTGCCCCAACCAGGAAGGGACTGCGCTGCCATGCAACACTTGTAATTTACAAGTCCTCCTTCCCATTATTGAAGCATTGCGCTTAAGACATGGTGAAGCACAACACGTGGTATATGGTAACATACTACAAATTAGTGTAATTGTTATCATAAGGAATTCAGGTCAAAAGTATGGCAATGTACTTGGATCAAAATTTAATTATGGTAATGCATTGGTGTAGTTTCATGTAAAAGTATTGATGTAAAATTTAATTATGGTAATGCATGGGTGTAGAAACTATGTGAAAGTATTGATGTATTTCTGTAGAGTTATATATGATCTAATCATGAGTTGTCGATATGGATTTGTGTTTTTATTTGATAAAAGAGTTTTTTACCCAAAATTTATCGTTATATTTATAATATATAACTGTTCTTAAGACAGAAGTTACATCAGAAAATCAACATAGTAAGGAAAATAAGAAAAAGTAAGTGAGCTCACAGGCTGCAGCAATGGGGAAAATAAGAAAAAGTAAGTGAGCTCACAGGCTGCAGCAATGGGGACATATATACCCCAGTTTTACAAGCATCATCCACATAGACACCCCCAGGTGAGTAAAACTAAAAAACAAAGATATTCAAACTATGACAACAAAATGAGCAAGAGCTATATAAAAAGTGGGGATGGCATCCCCTAAGAACAGCTAATATAGATTTTGAAATAATATAGGACCCTCATTTCCATCTTCCAATAGGTTGTAAGCTATCTTCCATGTTTGCATTTGAAGGGCTTGCTTTGATAACAGATCTGCCTCTTTATTATTGTCTTTGTAGATGTGAGAAAAGGTGATAAAGCTGAAAGATTTGCTAAGGTCTCTAATCATTTCCTTCTAGCAGTCCAGTGTAACAACCTGCAGATTTCCTTTCCTTTTTAGCCAATCTATGATTATTCTTGAGTCACAAAAAACTTCTAAATCGGTGATGTTTAGCCAGGAAGCCAAAGTTAGTGTAGCTCAAACCAAATCATTGCATGTTCCCAAGTGACGTCACCTGACTATGTATATTTCCATTGTATTAGAACTTCTTGAATTGTGTGCTTGCATAATTAGCATCCTCTTATGGTCAATATTGCCTTCAATTGTAACCAAAGGGAACCCTCTCCATTAAGTTATGGAAGGCTAGTCTAAACTTGGCAATATGGCCCCACAATCTTCTTTAAACAAAATGCATGAAAGACTAGGTGACTCTTGGAGTGGGTTGAATGAACTAATTGACAGGAAACTTGTCTAATGCATTGGAGTATTTGATAGGGTCAACATAATTTGGTCAAGAACTTATGGGAACCCTTATCTTGAGAGAAGTCTACTTATAGGGTTATAGATGAAGGAACAACTAATCGCCTTCTTCAAAAGAGTGCTTAGAGCTATGTTGAACAACTTGTTGCTTCCTTAAATCTCTAGCCAAAACTAGATTTTTCTTAAGTATGTAGAGAATGGTTGCTCTGATGCCAAGTGTGAGATCCACTCCCTAAACCTTGGATGTGCCTAGTAAAATATGAAGCAACCAAAGAAGGTTTTTGGCCATAGATATCTTCTTATGGTAACATTTTGGAGGCACTATGATAAGTGGTGTTGTACCACCATTTGGCAAGGGGTAGCCATTGAACCCATTGGTGTTGTTGGTCCATTACAAAACATCATAAGTACGTTTCTAATCATTTTTTGACCACCTCCATTTGACCATCTATTTGGGGATGATAAGTTGTGCTCATGTTCAATTATGTGCCTAGTATTTTAAAGTACAACTCCTTCCAAAATTTGTTGGTGAAGGTGGGATCACAATCCGATACAATGGAAGTGGGCATGCCATGCAGCTTAAAAATTTGATCCATGAAGACTTGAGAAACTATGGAGAGCATAAATGGGTGTGATAAGGCACAAAAATGGGCACATTTGTAGAGGCAATCAACTACTACCATGATTATTGATTTGATGCCAACTTTTAGGAGGCTCACTATAAAATTCATGGAAATGTCAATCCATATAGATGTTGGGATTAGTAGAGTTTGTAATGCTATGGAGAGCATAAATGGGTGTGATAAGGCACAAAAATGGGCACATTTGTAGAGGCAATCAACTACTACCATGATTATTGATTTGATGCCAACTTTTAGGAGGCTCACTATAAAATTCATGGAAATGTCAATCCATATAGATGTTGGGATTAGTAGAGTTTGTAATGCCTCGAGAGTCTTCATTATTTGACCCTTGTTCCTTTAACAAGCTTCACATTTAGCAACAAAAAGTATGTGTGTCCTTTTTCACACCTTCCCAAAAGAAAGAGCACTTAGTGTGTTCGTAGGTTTTCTAAAAGCCAGAGTGACACAATGTAAAGGATGAATGCAATTTCTTTAACACTTATTAGTTTGAAGTTGAATTATGCATCAGAAAAATACACCCTTTATACTATAAGGTATCATATTTCCAAGTATATCCCTTAGGGGGGTTAGGATCCTCCTGAATTATTTGGATTAGTTGAACCAGTATGTCATTAGCCAACCATTCTTAGTAAGCCACTACAAGCCAATCTGATACTAGTATGAATAAAGTAAGGAGAGATCATTCCTCCTCATATTTTCTAGATAAATAATATGTTGCCATGTTCTCTTTTCCCTTCTTATAGATGATCTCATAATCATACCCTACATCTTATTGGCCCATTTGTGATTTTTTGGTGACAACAACCTTTATTACAAGAAATACTTCAAACTATGATGGTTCATCTTGATATAGAATCACCTCCCAATGTGATACAGACACCAAGTATCAAATGCATGAAGGATGGCCATAATTTCTTTCTCATAGGTGGACTTGCCCAAATTTATGTCATACAATTATTTATTGATGAATGCCAATGGGTGCCCTTCTTGCATCAACATTGCTCCAAGATCTCTTCCCAAGGTGTCACATTCCAAGAAAAAAGTCTCGGTGAAATCAGGCATAGCTAAGACATGTATAGCACACATGGCTTCCTTTAAATTTGAAAAGGTCTACTTTGCAACCTCATTCCAAACAAATGCATTATTTTTTATCAAGATGGTTAACAAGCTTGTAATTCACCCATAAGTCTTCGCAAACTTCTTATAGTAGCCTATGATCCGTAAGAAACCAAGTAAGCTTTTTAGAGTCTTGGAACATGGAAAATCCTACATAGCCTCAATTTTCTTGGGTTCCACTCACACCCTGTCCTGAATGATTATGTGAACCAAGTATTTTCCACATTGTAACCACCAAAAGTGCATTTGGAACGTTTGAGGAACCACTGGTTATCCCAAAGTAATTGGAGTTCTTTATTGATATGCTCCATATGTTCTACCTAGGTTTTTCTATAAATCAAGATATTGTCAAATAATACAATCACAACATTGCACAGTAAGGGCTGAAAAAACGTGTTCATGAGGACTTAAAAGGTGAAGGGGCATTTCAAAGACCAATAGGCATCACCAAAAACTCATAATGTCCTTCATGTATGCAAAATGGCATCTTAAAAACATTCACCTCCTTCTTCCTAATTTGGTGGTACCCCAAGCTAAAGTCCAATTTAGTGAAGAAGTTGGCACCATGAAGGTCATCCAAGAGATCATCAATAATTGGGATGGAAATGTGTATTTGATGGTTAACTTATTAAGAGCTCTAAATTCAGGACACACATGTGCCAATTGCCTTATTTCTTTAATATCATGATTATTGGGGATGAGTAGAGGGTAGTACTGGGATAAATCACATTAGCCTCCAACAATTACTGAATAATCTTTTCAATTTCATTCTTGTATGAAAAAGGGTTCCTATAAGGATGACATTGGGTGGTTGACTACCTATAATGAGTAATATACCATGATCATGCTCACCATGTGAAGGGGGTAAGCCATGGGGTGTTTCAAATATATATTGATGCTTTGTTGGGACTGACTACAAATCAAGGTGAATGTCTATGGAGGGTTGTCCAAAACTTGGATGGCATTGAATGCAATAATGTTGGAGTGGCATTTCTTCAAGAACTTTTCCATGCAATAACCATTGATAATTTTGAAGGAGCTAGATGTAACCCATTAGGGCCCTCCTTAGTGAAGCTCATGTATAACTCCTTGCAATCCATGGTAACCAAACCTAATGTTTGTAACCATTCTACTCTGAGAACTACATCATAGCCACCCATTTCAGTAGAGAACATGTGGGATTTGAGCTAATAGTCCCCCATTTGAAATTTTGCATTCTCATAATTGCCACCACATTTCATCATGCTACCATTGGCTATTATAATTTGAAAATTGTGCATTACATGGACATAACAATGGGTTTCTTCTGCAACTCACAAATGAATAAAATTGTGGTTGTTTCCATTGTCAATTATAACAATCACCTTTCAGTGCTTACTGTATCCAATCAACTCCAACGTCCAGTGAGATGGAATTCCTAATAAAACATGAAGGGGAATTTGTGGTTCCACACAAGGAGGCTCCAAGGTGGATTCTTCTTGAGCAAGAGGTGTAGTTTATGCTAGTTCCAGCTCAATAGTGGCTTCCTCATAATTTTTTTCAAACAGGTCAAATTGGGCCTCATTAATTTGAAATATTTTTTCTCCTAATTACATTTATGCCCTATGAAATACTTCTCATCTCAATTATAGTAAATTTTAGGCATTGGCATTTGTTTGCTTCTTCCTAGGTCAACTTGTGGACCCTCAAGGGTTGAGAAGGGATGAGATTGTTATAAATTCCATAGGGAGGCATGGGCGAGTAAGAAAAGGAGGTCTTTTGGTCTATGCATTAACCACCACCTCAGCTTCTCTAGCTCATTGAGATGCCTCCAACCAAGTAGTGGGTGAGCCATCAAAAGCCATGCGTTAATATCCTCCTTCAAGCCATTGATAAAACATTCTTTGAAAAAATAACCAGCCATGTCCTTTGTGCATATTTCCAATTGCTTAAAGGTTGCTATAAAGTCTTCCACTATGCCTATTTAGTGCAACTTGGTCAACCTTGCCAAATAATGAGTGTGTTTCAAATGAGCATAAACAACTTTATCAAATTGGCTTTAGGCAATGCATCCCTCGTAGGATTTCTTATGAAATTGCCATCACTCCCTATCCAAGTATAACACTCCCAATTGAAGTTTCATTAGGTCATTAGTAATACCATTTGGGAGGGAGAAGTAGTGTTCCATCTGAGTAACCCAACCTATGGGATCAAAACCAACAAACTTGTTCACATACACTTTAGGACATATGTGTCGCATGTTATTATCCTAAAAGGGTGGTCTATTATGATGCTCACCCTTTGTGAAGGATTCCACACTTCGTGGATCCACTTGATGTTCATACCAATTGGTCACATGGGATAGGACTTCACAAAATTTATTAAGTTGGATTTGCATGTAATCTAGGGAGGTGACCTTTGGGGATATTTCTGGTAGTTGAGAGAGTTGAGATTCAATATGGGAGACTAATTTTTTTAGTGTAAAGACTATATTCTCCATGTTTGTGTTTCTAGTGTTGAGCATGGGCACTTGGGTCCACCAAAAGGGTTAATAGGGAGTTATACAAATGCAAACAATGTCTCACAAGAAATATTTTGAGACAAGTCACCCAAAATAGTGTTGTCATGTCCACAAAAAAGGTTTTACTTGAGAGATATACCAATGCAATCAACATCGCACAAGGAACCTTTTGAGATAAGTCTCCCACAATGGTATGGGAAGGCCCCGTGCTTTTTTAGGGGGCGTACTAATAGAGTATTACTCTTATCTGAGTATTATTATGGTGACTAAATTCAAATTCTTGATATTTTAGGAAAATCATTTTTTAGTTATCCATTCTACAAAAAATAGGGTTTGTAGTGTCCTACAGACAAGGGAGTGACAAGCACTATAGCTCTCTGAGATATCTGAGTGTTCCAATAATATTAATTAACCAAATATACCATACCCTTGGTTGTACTACATGATTCCTTGTTATGTGAGAGTGATCTCCCCAAGTGTTATTCTCAATGTACTATAACAACAAGATGGTCGAGAGGCTTATGTAAGGCTTGTTTTAGGTGCACCTAAGTGGCTTTTGATATACTTGAAGGTACATGGAATGTCAAAACCATAGGTATATTTTGTCTGATGTGATACTACTAATCAAGGTACCAACATAGGTGTACAAGGGTGTCCAACTAGGTGACTCCACTTGTATTCCTTGGGTGTACGCTTCTCCACCTATAGTTTTACCTCCTGAAAAACATATCTATGTGTTAAAGATGTCAAAACATGTCTCTAGCTGGAAAAAAATATTTAAAAAATAAAAATCTAAAATGTAGGTGCATGCTAGCATAAGAAAGAACTATGATACCACTTGTAACATACTTAACCAACGAAAATGGTGATTGCTAAGCAATTATTCAAGAAATATAAACTGCATAAAAGTAAATAAGAGAGATAATAGAACTTGGAGAATATAACCCTTGTATTAATAATCTAGAAGATAGAGAGCAATGTTCATAGGCCCCTTCAAGGGGGAAACCACATTTGAGTATATCTTTAATACAATAAAAACACTTGACAAAATATTACATAGCCTTCTAGCTTTATAAACAATTTCTCACTAGCAAAACCTTAACTACTAGTGGTCCCATCATTAATGAGTATCAAATACTTAGTGGGCCTTATTTAGTAAAGATGATCCTTTTACATTAAGAAAGTACCCACTAACTACCTAAAGAGCCTATTTCAAAGAAGATGGCCTCATGTATCAATTAACTAACTACTAAGCATGCCAAAGTAAGGATATTAGGGTATGACCCTAACATACTCACAACTAGGAAATCTGAGAAGCAATGAAGAAGAAATTTTGAATGAGCACCCTGATGACCAAGGAAGGTGGGTGCGAGTATGTTACATCTATCAAGATAAGCATGGAATATTACCCAATGATAGATATAGTTGGTCTAAATTTCAAGGTTCTCTCCCTACAATGGTGTGTCAGTAACCCTCCTTGGAGATGGGATTGAATAATCCAAGAGAAAACCCTCAAGGGTAAACTCCCAAACTCAAACATTCAAGAGTACATTAAGAGAAATTACCATTTAAATTAAGTTGAATTTATAATATAATATCGATAAACTTAAAGTGTACATGGTCTCAACAACATCCTAGTAGCAAAATGGGGGCAATGAGGCAACAAGAGGGGAATAAGGGGGGAGTGACTTAAACCATACGCCATCTTGTTGATAAGTGATAGCTTGAGAGTCCTTTGACTTGTTCTTCTTCTTGGTATTTTTACTTTCCTAAAGAGATTTTCATCCTTTCTTGGGATGCATGTAACCACCTCACCTAGGCATGCAAAAGCATTCTAACATAATCTTGTAATTGAGTTTTAGGATCATTCATCACCATTCTTGGATTCTTGACCATTCTTTGGGGGACCATTCCTAGGAATTGGGATGTGAAGCTTATTGTTATCATATTCCTTCAGCTATTATGTTGAAGAGAGGAAATTAATGGGAAATACCTTATTGTTGCGAGGGAATTTGTATTGTTGAGAGCCATGGAAGTTGGGGACAACATTATGCTTGTTTCCAAACCATCTCCAGGACTCATAACAAGAGATTTTGAGTTGAAACTCTCATGTATATTATTATCCATATTGCTCCTCGAGGCATTGTTTGACATAGAGGGGGGTGCCTATGTAATGTTGTGTTGGAAGGAAGAGGTTTCTATGATGCTTGAGAATTAGTTGAGATGCCTAGAGTTCATATCTTGAAATAAAAAAGATCAATTGTATTGCACATAGGTTTGGGATTGCAACTGAGTGCTCAAAATTCTAATTCTCCCTTGTTGATCCATTGCTCAGCTTGGGAGTGCCACCTACATAAGTTGGTGCTTATGGTTGGGAGGAAAATCACTCCTATGGAGCTATTTTCCAAAGTGATTGATTAATAGAGAAGCAATTTGTCTTAAATGTTTATATGTTGAGAATTAATTATATTGGTTGTTGATGTGTGTGAAGGTTATGCATTTGAATTGGTTAATGACAATATGGTTATGATAATGTTCCAAGAATATGTCATAGGTTGTTTGACAAGTAAATATACGCAAAATTTAAGGTTGTTACAACCATAAATTCTTGTTGAAGAATGCACAATTTAGCATTTGTTGTGTGAATTAAGGTGCAACCATGCCAATTATTTTGATTGGCATTGTGGGTGTCATCAAAGATGCTAGAATAACTATAGGATGTTATTTATTGGATATTAGTTGCAAATGACATGTATTATTATGGGAAACACCATTGAGCATGTACAATTTATAAAGAAGACCAATTTGGAAGATTGGTGATGTATGGATGTATCTACATAAATTATTGGAATTAATTTATGTATTAATCATGTATAAATATTCATTCTTGTAGAGAAATTAGAGAGATTGTTATGTATGCAAGTTAATTACACTACAATTGTTAATTTCTTCGACAAATTTTGGTTGTATGTGAATGGCAATCTTATTAATAACATTATTAATATATTTATTGTGATTTCCCTTAAGATTTCTCTAGTTATAATTTTAAATATGCTTTAATAACGCAAGGGAATATGTTATGAGGTTGTGGGAATCCCAATTGGACTCACAACTAGGAAATCTAGGAAGTGATGAAGAATAAATTTTGAATCAACACCCAAATGACAAAGGAAGGCAAGTCCATGTATGTTACATGTATCAAGACAAAAGGGAGAATATTACCCAATGAAAAATATACCTAAGCTTGGTTGTGGTGCGCTCTCCCTACAATGGTGGCATTGGTAGCCCTCCTTGGAGATGGGATCGAAGAATCTAAGAGGAAACCCTCATGTGTAAACTCCCAAATTCAAACAGGTAGGGGTAAATTAAGATCGATTGCCATTTAAATTAAGTTGAATTTATAATATAGTATTAATAAACCTAAAGTGCACCTGGGGTCAACAACATCTTGGGAGCACCATGGGGGAAATGACACAACTAGAGGGGAATAAGAGGGAAAGTGACTTAAACCATATACTATCTTGTTGACAAGTGACATCTTGAGAGTCCTTTAACTTCTTCTTCTTCTTGGAATCTGTCCTTTCCGAAAGAAAATCTTGTCCTTACTTAGGTGTGTATGTAACCACCTCACATAGGCATGCAAGACCATTCTAAAAAAATGTTGTAATTGAGTTTTGGGATAATTCTTCACCATTCTTGGATTCTTGACAATTCTTTGGGGGACCTTTTATGGGAATTGGGAAGCTAAAGTTGCTACTATTATATTCAATTCACTGGTATGTTATAACCACCTCACATAGGCATGCAAGACCATTCTAAAAAAATGTTGTAATTGAGTTTTGGGATAATTCTTCACCATTCTTGGATTCTTGACAATTCTTTGGGGGACCTTTTATGGGAATTGGGAAGCTAAAGTTGCTACTATTATATTCAATTCACTGGTATGTTATAGTGAGGAAATTGATGCCTTGTTTTTGTGAGGGACTTTGTATTATTAAGAGTTATGGAATCTGGCAACAACATTATCATTGTTGTTAAACCATTTCTACAACTCGTAACAAGAGATTTTGAGTTGGTACTCTTCTTGCACATAGATAGTTGTCCATATTAGAATACCTAAGGCACTACTCAACATAGAAAGAGGATTTATATGTAATTTTGTGTTGGAAGTAAGAGGTTTTTGTAATGTTTGTGAGCTAGTTGAAATGCCTAGAGTTCATATCTTGAAATAACAAAGCCCAATTATGTTGCACATTGTTTTGGGGCTATGATTAAGTGCTCAAGATGTTAATTCTCCATTCTTACTTCATTTCCCAACTTGGGGGTGGCACCTACATGAGTTGGTGCTATGTTTGGGATGAAAATCACTCCTATGGAGTTGTTTTCCCTAAGTGATTCATTATTGGATAAGTAAATTATCTTAAATCTTTATATGTTGAGAATTGATTGTATTGGTTGTTGTTGTGTGTGAAGGATATGTGTTTGAATTGGGGAACACCAATATGGTTTTTTCCTGACGGAAGAAATCGCAAGAAACCCTCTGAATACTTCCCCACATTTCATGGATGGTAAACGGGGTAAATCGTTGACCTTGATTACGGGGCCTAACCCTGAGGGGATCAAGAGAGTTGAACATGTGACCTCCCCAACTTATCATTGGGGTGAGATCTCACATCTGACTCAAGACTGCTTGAGTTAACTTCCAGTGTTAGGGGAATGCAATTATGGTTATGATAGCGTTCCAAGAATATGTCATAAGTTTCTTGAAAAGTAATATATGCATAATTTAAGGTTGTTACAACCATCAATTATTGTTGAAGAATGCACAATTCAACCTTTGTTGTGTGAATTAAGGTGCAACCATGCCAATTGTTCGAATTGGCATTGTGGGTATAATTGAAGATGTCATAATAACTATAGGATTATTATTTCTTGGATATAAGTTGTAAATGGCATATATTATTTTGGGAACACCGTTAGGCATGTGTAACTTATAAAGAATTCCAATCTAGAAGATTATCAATGTATGACTGTCTCTAGTGAAATTAATGAAATTAATTAAGGTATTGATCATACATAAAGATTCATCATCGATAAGAAATTATAGAGATTGAAATGCATGCAAGTTATTTCCATTGCAAATGATGATTGCTTAGACAAAAATTGTATGTATGTGAATGGACATATTATTAGTAAGATTAATGAGAACTTTGTTGTGATTCCCCTTGAGATATGTGTATTTGTAATTTTGAATCCGCTTTAGTAATGGAAGGGAATATGTTATGAGGTTTTGTGAATCCCAATTGGACTCATAGGTGGGAAATCTAAAAAGTAATGAAGAAAAAAATTTGAATTAGTTCCCCAACGACCAAGGCACGTGTGGGTATGTTACATGTATTAAGTTAAAAGGGAGAATATTATCATTTGATAGATATATCTGGCTCAATTGCAATGATATATCCCTGCAATGGTGGCATTGATAACCCTCCTTGGAGATGGGATTGAGGAATCCAAGAGAAAATCCTCAAGGTTAATATCCCAAATTCAAACAACCACAGGTAAAAAGGGAAGGAAACACACAAAAGGGAAAAGAAAATCAAGTGAGGATGAATCCAAGTTATAAGGGAGTAACAAAGACAATAACTAGATAATCCAATTTCTTAGGCGAAAGTGAGATCCAATCCTAGTGAAAATCCGACAGAGTTTCGGCAAGATGAGAGAGAGAGAGAGAGAGAGAGAGAGAGAGAGAGAGAGAGAG
>CBVK0101112658.1:0-11820 GCA_900067695.1 Picea abies | reverse complement strand
GCTATCTTGGTGAAGTAAGTGAAATTTCTGCAATTTTATCTTTATGCTATTAATGTTCCATGGTAATTTTATTTTTTCATGCTAGATGTCTTGCTTGGTGAAACCCTAAGAAAGGAGAATATGTGATTCCTTCTCTCACAAGGTTAATTTTATCCAAAATTTGTGAAGGAATATTTTCTAGGGTTACACTTCTAAAGTCCTAAAGTGCTAACACTTCAGGATTTTAGCCCTAGACATTTGATTTTTCCCTAGTTAAAGTATTAAGATGGGAGAAAATGTTGCTAGAGCCCAAAAGTGCTTGCACTCTAGCAATCCTTCTCTTTAAGGTTTAAACCATAAGGCCCTAATGTGATAACACCTTAGAGTTTAAGCCCTACGTCTTAGTCTCTACTAGTTTAATTTTCAAGCATTGTTGTATTTATTGTTATAAAGACTCCATATCCCTCAAAGGCATTGGTTTTACAGCTCTCTTGTAGTGAAATTGATCAACAAACACTCTCTTTCAATTCTCTCAAGCTCTCTACTAAAATTTCCAACACTAACACTTACTAATTTGCTAGTAAACTTGCCATTGTAAAAGTTTGCTACAACCACCTGGTAACTCTTTAATTTTCTGCATATACTCATCTATTTGTGTTTCAACTCATTCAAAAATTTCACCTAACAATTGGATATTGTTCTAGTGGGTTTATGCTAAGTTTTCCTTGCCAATTGTTTCATTTCTAATCAATAATTGTTGTTGTACTAATGTTCATTGTTGAAAATTCATAACAACCATAGAAACTTTCATTGTCTAATGTCTCCAAGAGGTATTTATTGCATGTTTGAACTTGGAAATAATTACATATATGCTATAAAGTGTTATTGTTCTGGGTAGGTACTCAAACAACCTTATACCTCTTATCTTTCCTTGACCTAGACCTTTACCTAGTGATCAAGAGAGGGGGTGGTAGGTTAGGCTACTATACTTGCTACTTTGATCGCTTGAGATCACCAGGGAAGTCTCCCTTGTGGTGGACCTCTTCCATCACTAAAATGTGGGAAGTTCTTACTAAGGTGATAGTGGTAGGATCTTATGTAGTTACACAAGATTTGAGCACTTGTAGTCAGGTTTTGCACAAGTACAAATCCTGCAATAACAGACACAAAGCCCAATAAAAATAAATTTCTAAGATGACATAAATGAATGATGATACAATTGAGCAATGTGACCTCTTTATATAGTGCTCAAGAAATGAGTCATGACAACTGGTCGTAACCTTACGGTTTTTAATTAATAATAATTAATTAAAAATATATATTATATAAATAGGCTTTATTATATTATATATTTTATTATATTTGTAAAATATTTTGGTATATTACAAAGATATTTTCTTAACTTTGTTCTTTACTTGATGTCAAAGGAGGTCTACGATAGTGTACACAAGTTGATGTTCATCCCAAGGTTTTTTGTGTGTGAGGATATCATCTAGAAAACTTATGACACACTTACAAGATGTTAACAAAGCATGTCCTTGAAAAGTTCCATAATGGTTGTTGGGGCATTTCTTAACCCAAAAAGACATGATAACTTTATCAAAAATTCTGAATTTGGTCTTAAATGTAGTCTTCCATACATTTGTACAATCCATACAAACATGATGATAGCTTGAAGAAAAAGCTCCATTTGTGAAATAGCACACTCCTTGAAGATGATGTAAGAAATCTTCAATCTATGGAAGAGGATTGAAATTATTAATCGTTATCTTGATAAGACCCCCATAATCTATCAATTGGCTCTAGCCCAACAGGTTGAGAAGCATGAGTGTTATCTTCCCCTACCATGATCAATGCCCACAAGTGACATGTTGAGCTCTCAATGAGTATATTGTTGTATCAACCTTGAGCCTTGAAGAATTTGGTTTACCCTGAGTGTCATACTCGAAATGGGGGGAAGTGCCTAATGGGTTTCCCTAGGATATGTATTTCATAGAAAAAAGGGCCCTATAATCTATAAATATCCACTAGAGGAAGTGTTAATCGATATTTTTCATCCATTGATAAGTTGTGTAAATTGCCTCTCTAATAGATGCGCTATACAAACAGAAGTATGGCCCGCACACAAGGAAGTTGTTTTCATTCCTCAAAGACATCTAAGTATGCATTCAACATGTTATGCATTATTTTTGTAGAAGGCTTGTTACAAAGTTTAAAAGGCTTGGTTGTGTTTGCTAATTTGACAGCAAGTTTGTTGAAGTGATGAGCGAGCATGGAGGCTAAGCATGGATTTATATGTTAAGTTGTCATATGAAGCTTGTAGATATTTCTAAATCCTTAATAAAGGGTTCTAAAATATAATTGATTTCGTCCTAGTTGAATATCACAACATTCCATAGGTTCCCCATCACATGCAATGATGCAAATAAAGGGCTCAACATTTTCCTTGAGAAATGCATCAAATATTTCATTACTAAACAATATATGAGAACATCATGAATAGTGCATCATTAAGCCGAAGGATGATCACACAAGTAGGTAAAGTATGATGCTTCATCTCCAACCTCAAGAATCTACATCTTTCCTAAAAAGATCCATCTTAGCAGATAACTCCATAGCCAACTATGTCTTAAGGTTGTTTTCACTGAAATGGACTGGAACAATCACCTCATGAAACAATGTTTGACACTAACTTTCCCATATGAAAGAAAAGTTTGTCAATCTAGTCACATCCCACATACTACCTACGACATGTCAAATCATCCATCTCCCGCAAAAGAGGACCCCCTTTTTGATAAAGAGGAGCAAAAATAATATTCTACTCACCAATAATCCATGCCCAAAACCTCTAGCAACTTTACAATTCCACAGAGAATGTTTGATTGTTTCCCCTTTATGGCAAATCTCAAACCAAGAAATACCCATTAGTAAAGCCAATACAATAAAAGGCTCAATTAGAAATATGATATTTTATATGTAATCTACCACAATGACTTACCTCAGTTGCACAACCAAGTATGTGGTTGTGTAGGTAGATTCAACAATATGACTAAGTTGAGTAATACCATATTCGTCATGATCCAATTGTTAACTATCATTTCGACGATGTGGTATGTAATTTCACAATTTTGTATGCACGGAGATTCACTATCTACTAAGGAATACACAAATGTCATTAAGAGTAACTAAGGATCTACTACTCTCAAATTTTAATGTTCGACCACATTGTTTGGGATACACATTGACGAGTTGGAGTCCCTCTGACATGGGCACATCCAAGACGAAGATGGGTGCCTTCTCCACCAGGTCTTGATTTCTATCTTACTTTTCACAAATGATGAGATCCTTTTAGCCTCATCTCCCGAGGGGTTGCAAAGACAGCTAGATGCACTAGCCCTCTCTTGTGACCTTCGTCAATCGACGACCAACCTAGGTAAAGCCAAGGTCATGATCTTCAATGGGTTGAAGAAGATCCTCTTTCATCACCATTTCTTTTTCAGAGGAGAGGAGATTGAGATCACTAACACATACACTTATAAGGGGGTACTATTCACAGCACCTCACTTCAGCCTGCAACGTGCTCTTCAACCCCAAGTAAGCAAGGGTTGTGGATCCTTGGCCCTTCTTGAGAGACAGTGTTTTCGAAACCATTTTCAAGACATCGTCCAAGATGTCACTCATGGACACTCTTGTCCGACCCACAGTTTTATACAATTTCACTCATGGACACTCTTGTCCGACCCACAGTTTTATACAATTCTAAGGTTTGGAGTCCTAATTTACTAGAGTTTAATTGGTCTTCAACAGAGAGAGTTCAAATCATACTCCTTCACTGCATCATCAAATGTAAGGAGACAGTCCTTTCTGCCCTTTTTGCTTGACAAAGTGTTTGGCCTCATCTCACTCTTGCACGACATTCGACATTTCGCTGTGTTCATCAGAGTCCATAGTTCTTCAAATCATTCTTGATGTAGGTATGTTGGGGTCTCGAATCTCCTAGCATTTGTTGGTATTACAATGGATTGATTCCCTCCGTTTAGATACTATCTCAATACACCTAACCACCTCTTACCTACCAGACAGGAGATGAACACAATCATCAAAGAGGATATCTATAGGAAGTTTGTACGAGTCACTTGGATAAACCCTAAGGGTGGGTTACGTCCAATGATGGCCTACGCTGTTGAGCACTTCATGGTTATGAGGGATGGATTCATTATTCGACCCCATTACACACTTTTCCATTGGATGGACGCTTTTCAAATCCCCCTAGGTTAGTTCAGACTCCAGAGTAGGCTCTCATTGACTACAGATTGAGACTGACCGATCAGATAGGATCCGGCAGCTGTGCCACCTTCAAGAGGTTGAGACTCAGGAGCACTTCATCTTTCGTTGCCCAGTTTACTACGAGATTCGAGGACGGTTCCATTGTCTTTTCAAAGATCTATAGATTCTTAGTAGTTTCTTTAGGTACCCTAAACAATGGTGCCTTGCCTTATACATGCATGAGGCCCTCTGTCTCGACTCTTTTATACTACAGTTTCCACATCCTGGACCAACTACCACCCAACCAATCACTTCGTTTTTTACGATGCTCCCGACTAGGGGCACCAAGCTACATATGGATAGGGTTGAGCCCAAAATAGTGAGGACATGGGGTACTATTCTACTTTTGTGAGGCCCTGGGGGCATCACTAGACCTAGCCTCACATTTGCAGACAAATTAGATGCGAAAGGATATCTTCCAAGTCACAATAACGAGTTCTCCCTTTTAGACAAAAACACAACATGTAAACCAACTCCTTTCCTAATTCTTCTTCCTGACAAAGAACAAGTTTCTCCATTTGGCCTTGGATGGTAGGAGGGATGATTCTTATGGACCATACGACTAGAACCATAAACTCATATGACTGGCACCTTAGACTCTAGCTCCACCCACTTTATACATATCTCTCTTGGATAGCCTCTCCATCTTTGGCATTAATCTTCTAGCTCCACGCACTTTATACATATCTCTCTTGGATCGCCTCTCCATCTTTGTCATTGATCTTCTAGGGTTTAGTTTAGATTACTATTCTATTTTACTTCCTTCTTCTTGCTTTTATATAGAAGCCACCTTAGCACTCCCACTTTCTATAGACAACATTGTACCTAACAGTCCCATTGACCTACTTCGGTGACCATTAGTTGGACATTAAGACATTTATCTTTATCTTATCTTATCTACTTCTTCATTTGTATGTTTTATGACTAACATCATTGATTTTCTCCCTTCTATTTGAGGCATTTGCCGTTTGCGTGTGAATAAGACTTTTGATAATTGCAATATTTATGCTAACATTTTTCATTGTGTTTGTTAGTCCTTTTAGGAGATCAAATTGTAGTAGATACCACATTGAAGAGGAGCTACAAATTGAATAAAGTTGTTTGGATTGTCTTAATGTCACCTTTGTTGATGATTTCCTTAACTTAGCTTCAATTTTGAGAACCCCCTGAAATTCCTACTCAAGGGAAGAAATCGGAAGTAACTCCACTTCCCACAAACATCAGCCACAAAACCACATATGAATCACTTGCCCACATTTTGATGACATCTTAACAAACATGTCAAGGTATTATTAGGTTGTTTGACCTACATTTTGGCAAAGATGAAGCCATTTCTCCATGATTTCTTAGTAATATACAAATGCGTATAAATGTTCATGAAGGAGTTCCTTAAGCTAGTCCCAACACCAAACAAAAAGCGTCTAGCTATTTGCTAGATCACAGATGCAAGCTTTCCACCATGTTCATGCTTTATCCTCCATATGTACATCAACAATCATCATCTATTGGGCATCAATGAGAAAGCCTTGAGATAGAAAACATGCATCTAAGCTTATGATCTATGTGTCTAACTAGTAAGCATTGATAATCACATTAAACTGCGCAATGTTGATTTTAATGCCCAATTTGACATGGGTGGAGCTATAGCTAGAAATATGGGGTCGGCTTGGTTTTGCATTGTAAGTTGAAACATTGCAATTATATTATTACTCAAGTTTATTCAAAATTTTGACTATTACCAATAGAGATAGGCACACATTGTCCGATGGGACTCAAAGAAATTATATTCCTTGCATAGAATTTAACTCTAAAACCAAACCTCTACCGATGGGACTCAAAGAAATTATATTCCTTGCATAGAATTTAACTCTAAAACCAAACCTCTAATGTTTGACCTAAATGGGTAAAAATGCCAACTTAGAATTATGTTTGACCTTTAGATTTGTTGTCAATAAAGATGAGCCTACTTGTGATGAATGAAATTGATTTGTGTATTAGAGTCCATTATCAATGGGTTAACAATGGAGTAATTATTCAAAAGTTTGGTGATATGGTAAGACAAAAGAGAAGAGAAGCAAAGTGGGGTGCAACTACCATTGCACTTTAGCAACCTCCTACCCAGCAACTACCATGGCTCACCATGGACCTCCTCTAGGCTCATCAACCCCCTCTGCAACTACCATGGCTCACCATGGACCTCCTCTAGGCTCATCAACCCCCTCTCAAGCTATGAAGACCCTCATTTTCAAGCGTACCCTCATTGGATAGGATATGACTCTCCCTCAATACTCGTTTAAATAATCCCTCTCATCGATCAACTTAACAGGTTGGACTCTGACTCCAAAGCTCTCCTTTCAATGGTGATTTCTAATGATTGAGGCAGCTACCTCCCCCTCATTTCCAACTCATTTGAAATCCGTAGACCAAAATGCATTCTATCTTCTTCGTAGACTAATATGTCTTTTCAATGGGTTTTGGCCAAGGCTAGTGAACCTTCGTTAATGGATCTCCAACACTTGAAAACCACTAATCCAAGAGGAAGCATTCATTTACCCTTGTGCCAAATGCTTCTTTGTTATGGAGTTGAACTTGGCCTAAGACCAAGATCTCCTTCACAACTTAGGGCCCCGATTTTCGGGTTGTGAAAGACTATGTATGAATTCATGTCTTTCTACCTTTGGTCCCTCATCAAACTCCCACTCTACAACACCAATATCGATAAGGTTCCCCAACCTTCCTCGTCAACTTTGGTCTTATGATTATGTACAAGAAATAGCAAATATCATTGGTAAGTTACATTTTGTAAGTGTCAAAACATAAAAGAGGCATATCTCCACAAATGCCAAAATTCTATGTGGTTCTAGATTTCTCTAAAGGTATTCCAACAAAGGTTAGGTTAGTGGCCAAAGATTTCATCCAGAATCAACTCCTAGATTATGAAAAAACAACCCTCCACTATGAAACATGCTTTGAATTGTGTATGAAGTCATAGTTTTCTACCTTTGGTCCCCTCATCAAACTCCCACACTAAAACACCAATGTGGATAAGGTTCCCCAACCTTCCATTTCAACTTTGGTCTTATGATTATGTACAAGAAACAAAGAATGTCATTGGTAAGTTACATTTTCTAAGTGTCGAAACATAAAAGAGGCATATCTCCACAAATGCAAAATCTTGTGTGGATCTAGATTTCTCTAAAGGTCTTCCATCAAAAGGTTACGTTAGTGGCCAAAGATTTCATGCAGACTCAGCTCCTAGATTCTGAACAAACAAACCTCTGCTATGGAACTTGCTTTGGAACAGGGCTTAATGACACCCAATGCCAATTGACTAGTAAGACGAACAACTTCACATGGAATAGGAAACACAAAAACCCACGTGGTGGAAGGGTGAAAAGGAAAAACATCATCCAATAGATAAACAATCTCAATCAGAAGATCTTCGACAAGAAGACCCAATCACTTTGGGGTCTGACAATCAAGCCATTTCTCATCTCCATGAAAATCTTTGCATAGATGTCATCTTGGGTTTGAACCCATAGGGCATTTGTAGCGGAAGCTTTTATAGTTTTTGACTTTTAATTGGATAGACCAAAATAATATATAAATGTATATTTAAATAAGATATGAAAATGAATGATGATTTACAATTGTTGGCCCTGTATATAAATATGATTGAAAAGGGCCTTGTGCCTTTTCATTGAAAAGGTATGTCTTTTTAATAAAATATTTATTTATATATATTATATTTGTTTATTTTTATAATATTTTTATATTATAGCATAGTATCTATGCCTATGTGTATGTTTATTTTTGTGTATATAGCATTGCCTGCCCCTTTAGCATTGCTTTGTCCTCAAAGCATGGGTAATGAATTTTCCTTCCATTATAGTTCATCTTCACTATGGATTTTTTTTAATGTTGAGTCTTTATGCCATTCGCTCATATTACCTTTATGTATAAATAGGTTTTCTTTGAGTTCTTTCTCCATGGATAGTGTTATCCTTACCTTAGAATCTAGGTTTCCTAACTTATATAGCTTATAGTTCTTCCCTTGCCACTTGAATTCCATAAATTGTTCTAAGAGTTTTGTGGCATAGGTGCCCAATTGTATCAACCATTCTCCTCCAAACACCATGTCCATTCCATTAAGTGGTAGAGTGGAATATTTGGTTTGTAGTTTCATGTTTTGTACATGTACGAAAACCTTATGGCATCTTCCTACTACTTTGACTTGTTGACAATCAACCATTGTAACCATGAGATCTTTCACGTGGTATATAAAAGGATTTAGTTGTTTTGCGAGGTTGATATCCACGAAATTTTACGCACTCCTAGAGTTTACTTTGATTGTGATATTTTATACTTTATATTTTTATTCTTTATGCTTCCCTTGAATTTTAGGGTCCTTGGTTACACTCTTCCTGTAATTGTCGTAAGCAATATCATGTCTTTTTCATCCTGACTATTGCGGATAGTACCATTGTTCCTCAAATGAGGTGGAGTATATCATGTCGTAGGTGGTTGCACTTATTCCTTTTGGCCTATAACTTCGCTAAGGACCCTTGATCCTTCTTCCTTACAAGTTTCCTTAGTGCACATGATTGTTACAACTGACACCTTCGTGAGTTTTCGTCCATGTTAAATTCTAACATTTTTCTTTAGTGGAAACCTTTACTTCCTTCCCATCTATAATTTTGCAATGATTCGAATGATTGGGTGGACATCTGTGACCTCGAGTCCAATTGTTACCACAACTACAACAATTGTTTTGCTTCCTTTTTCCCTCTTCATTGGAGTTGCTGATAGAAGTGTCTAATTCTTTTCAACACCAGACTTGTGTGATTATGATTGCCACAGTTGTTCCCGTGTGACCACTTGTCCCCTCAATGTCTATACTTGTTTACCCATTTCTTATATGTATCCTAGCGACGATATTTGTCATCATCCCTCATGTGGTGTAGTCTATACTTGTTGACTTTATTTTTTTGTTCAATTAATTTTGCCACTTGTTCGGCATCTTCAATAGTTTTGGGATTCCAAAATTTTATTTCACTACGGATGTAATCCCTCAACCCGCAAATGTACATTTTTAGCATTGAACATCTCAGAATCCAATTTGTCTTGTTGCCAGAACTTCCCATTCATGTGTAAAATCATTTGCATTTCCTTTTTGCTTTATATGACCGAATTTGGTGTAAAGTTCATCCTCTTCTTCATCATGGAACCTCTTCAATAATGAAGTGGTGAAGGTTTTCACAATAGAAAGAACAAGCATCACATTTCCCAGACCACCACAAGAACCAATCATAAGCTTCTCCTTCACCAAGTGGGGGATTTGATTCAAAGATACCCTCCATTTTGTTGACCGAGATGATGGCTCCTCTATGGTCTTTCCCATCATATTTTGGTCATTCCTTTTTCATTTTGTCGTAATCTCTATATTGAAATCTTGGGTTACTTGTATACCTAAGAGAGACATCACTGGTAATTCTCTATTTGATATTGGTGAAGGCTGAGGTGCAATTTGCTCCAGTCTTTCCATTAATCTATTGAACCTATCAGCATTCTCCCTATTTACTTCCTCTCTTTCAATTTTCTTGTCCTCTTAACATAATTGTATTGTATAATGTGTTGTCTAATCTTTGCAACGTAGTTTTATGTTATGTTCCTTGCTTGGACAGCATTTTCTTTTAATTTTGCATGTTGCTTGTTCATACCAACCTCAATGCTATCCAAGCGAGATTTCAGAGATTTTATGTCTTCCTTATGGCTCTGTAATTCCTTATTTATTTCACCATTGGGCCCTAGTTTTTTCCATGATGAATCCATTACTTCTTAAATTTTATTGGGTTTGGTAGAAAAAATTTACTAGATTTCATACAAAAATTATCAGGTCCGGTAAAAAAATTTACTAGATTTCGTACAAAATTATCAGGTCCGGTAAAAAAATTTATCAGGTTTGATAAAAAAATTTACCAGGTCTGATAAAAAAATTTACCGGGTCTGGTAAAAAAATTCAACGAGTCTTGCAAATATTTTTACGAAGTCTAGCTCTAAAGCCAAATGTAGACCAACAGTAGTGGAAACTTTTATAGTTTTTGACTTTTAATTGGATAGACCAAAAAAATATATAAAAGCATATTTGAATAAGATATAAAAATGAATGATGATTTAATGGTGACCCTGTATATAAAAACGAGCAAGGAGGGTCTTAGCCCAAAAACACAAATCTTCAGTTATGTTCACTTCACTGAATGTTGCCACTATTACCAATTAATGAAGTAGTTGGTAAAAGTGTTTCTATTCTTCGAAGTTAAATGTTTTGAAGTTTGACTCTCGGATTCCAACACTACAAGTCTTCAATTCTGCATAGAGCACTAACTTACACTGAGATCAGAGTTGAAGCATCTCTAAAATTTACCACAATGGCAAAACCAACATTTCTCAAAGCTTCTTAATGGAGATACTTTTAAGTGTTATTCTATATATGGGAAAGTAGTTTCATTGATGTTAACTAGGCTCTTATTGGAGCAGTTACCTCATGCCCCCATTGGGCATCACTAATCCTAAGATGCCAAATGTCAAGCACACATTGGAGAACATATGTCAAATTTCGATGTGCAATTTTGATGTCCACCTCTACGTAAACACAAAATAATAATTAAAATTTTACTTTTATAGATTTGATAGAAAAGAAAATAATATAGAATCGAACTTCCATGGTTTCCATTCACTGAAAGCTAGGTCTAATGCTAACACTGCAGAGAACTACTGGCAATGTTGGGAGTCATACAAAGTCATGCTTCAATGTGATGTCTACTTCATTTCTACAATCTTTGTTGGACAACCGAGTCCATCACTAACTCTTGAGTCCTAAGTCTTAACATTTAAAACAGAAGTACAAAATAAACACTATAACTCGGATAACAATTATCCCCTTTTGCTTATAGAAATACATGCTCTTTTTTCTGTCAAGGTTACCTTCAAGTGTCTCTAAGGATGTAAATTAATGGCTTATTCCTTGTAATAAGTGTCAAATACATGGTCATAGGACATAACATGTATTCCTTCTTGGATCGATTCATGGGGTACAACAAATATGTCGCCATTGTAAGAAATGCACAAAAAACACATTGTAAGAAAGATATATGTGTAAAACAAGGTGCCCTTCAAACTTTAATGCCCCTACCAATTTTGAAAATGTAAATTTCAATCATTTTTTAAATTTACCTCCCAAACATTTGAAGGGATTTTATAATATAAGTCCACTGCAATATACTTGGAATTTCCTCATAAACACAAAATTTTAAAAAAAAATATTGTTTCCCTTAAACCACTGAAAGTTCTAGCACTGTTGATTAAGTCGCCGATTTTTCGCGACTTTTTCCCCCTCCCGATTTTTACCCTTGAAAAAATCGCGACTTTTACCCTAAAAGTCGCGGTTCGATGGAAAAAGTCGCTAGGCGTCTTAATCCGCGGGCATAAGGCCGAATTTTGACTTTTTTTTGGTCA
>CBVK0101112639.1:0-13680 GCA_900067695.1 Picea abies | reverse complement strand
ATATTGAGAACTTAAAAATATTATAATAATTTTGATTATATCTTATAAAGATTATGATGATTTAAAAATGTAGTTTAAAAATAAGATTTTAAATCAAACTATTTTTTTTCAATTGAATTTTATTTTAATTTTAAATTCAATAAATTAATATTAATTTTAATAAATATTGATAATCATCATTATCCTAAATAATATATTTATTTGATGAACAATTATATTTCATAAGATTTGTTTCTTTACACATTAAGTAGATTCTTTTGTTTTGTCTACGGTGTCATATTTTTTTTGTTAATCTCATATAAAGAGGTTCATATGATTAATTTTATAAAGTATACTAAGGAGCGTTGACTTTTAGAACCATTTACTTTATAATAAATAATATATCTATTTAAAATGGTCACGTACCCATTGATTAAAGATTGAATACGGGAACGGTCATTTACTTTAGAATAAATAATGTATCTATTTAAATGGTCACGTACCCATTGATTAAAGATTGAATATGGGAAAGTTCAGTGTTAATTGCATTATTAATATTAATTGGGTTTAGGTTGAGTAGTTAAGAAGAAGAATTGTTATCCTCCTCGTATGAGTTTATATCTCTCTTATAGTTATCTAGAGCCTCGGAGGAATAATTAAAACATCTTATGCTTGACACTTAGTATCTCATCAAACAATCATGCATCTTACTTCAAGGTCTAAAGATATCTAATAACTCTAGCATAGAGACATAGATTGTGGTAGGGTATTCAAGGGCAGTCACAAGTCAGATGGTAATGAGCTCTACTCCAGTCAATTACCTTCTAGCATCAATTATAACTTGGGTAAGACAAGCAATAAATAAAATCCCTTCCATCAAGTTTTATCATGTGCTAAGGGAGAATAGTAGTCTAGCATATGGCTTTGTCAATCAAACCACAACATTTAAAATTGGGGACATTGTCATCAATGGTAAGGTTTATAACCATCCCATTCTCTGATTAGCAATGGAAAGTAAGATACATTTCAAGCATTTATGAAGTCACACGACTCACACGGGATATTCACTCTCTGAAACTAGACATAACACCCTCGTTCGTGGGATATTAAAGAATACCCCTAATTTCACTAGATATTGGTAAATATCTCCCAAAATCCATTTTTTGAACCCCCCTCCCAATACATATTTGTAATAAAAGAAACCCTTATTTTCACTAGATACTTGTTTTTATACCCCACAATACCTATAAACCTATTGAGACCCCAAATCCTCCCCCAATACCTACAATATATTCACTTTATTTTTTACAATTAAAAAAAAAACCTTTATGAATGAACGTGATAAGATGTTGGTAAACAAGGTGACACCCTCGTGATGGCTCATCGTAAGGAATCATGGGTGCAAGGTGAGTAATCAGACTTGACTCCAACCACCCCTTTCACATGGTATTGTATGCAAGCTCACATGTATATGAAACAATGGAAGTTAATTTTCCCTAGCCTAGTGGGATTATGGCGTCTCAATCCAGAAGTTATCTATGGAGATAATGGACTTCAAGTTTATGTGGCAGTGGGGTTATTCACGTGGCTTGGCTAGAATATTTGATTTTATTCCTCTTGTGGAAGTCTAGTAAGCCTCCCCCTCAACTCATTTCTGGTTTCGAAAGGAAAGTAGTGGTTGATTTAGTTCTTTGTAATTATGTTTGTGTTTATGTTATTTCTCCTGGGGGATTTTTACCCTCTTTGTTGGAAGATGCCTCATCTTGTAAAAGGTCTATGTTATTGGATGTATGTTTCATTAATTCTAAGGTTAGATTAAGCATTCTCTAGGTGAATTGGGAGTATGAAATGCATCCTCTATTTTTTCTTATTCTAGGGTGCTTGCTCTTACTGGGTTCATTTCATCATTAGGCCTAAAAGGTCTACCTCGATTTACTTTGTATCCTCTACCAATCCTCTCTATGAATTCTTTAGTTTGTGGGGGTTTGAACAATAAAGGAATTTGCAAGAATCATCCCTGGGCCTTAAGGGGTTTGTTAGTTAAGTGCATATTCAGGTTTGAACTCAACCTCCAACTCTTATCATTGAAAGGGAGCTTGGATTGTTGCAGATTTATCATGGACTATCATGAACTATAGGAGATACGAAGGGAATTAAGGACTCATGAAGAGTCTATACAAGAAAACAAAAACATCAATTTTTACTGGTACAACAAAAATAAATGAAAATGATCATAAGGTCACCACTCAAAATGCAACAATTATGGATACTTTGGTCTAGCTGAATCATCATATTATTGTTCTCGAGGCAAAATGTAATATGCTCAAGAACATGGTCATAAATTTGACCAAGTGAGAACACACTAGGGCATCTAATCAAGTATAATCAATCAACTCCAATTATGAAGGTTGGAAGGAAGAGGAATATGTGCATCAACTGTCAAAAGCTAAGGAAATTGTGAAGATAGACTTGGATCATGAGAATGTAACAATGGAAGAAGCAACTAATTTCCATGCCTTATGTTAAGTTAAATGTTTTTCAAAGTTGTTAGGATTTTAGGTCTTTTTTATAGAATCTATACCACTAAGAAATATTGGGATGTATTAGTTTAGGATCTAAATAGGTATAGCCATATGTAGGAACTTGCTATTTCCATTTTGGTTTTTGTTGATTTTTTTGAACCAGAGCTATGTTGTATCTTCACTGCAAGCTATGTGTAACTTTTATAAATAGGAAATCTCCCAATTATGGTTTGAAATTATGATTTAATGTGGGTATACACAAGACATTCTAAGATAATTGTTTTTCATCTTCAACCCTCTTAGAGTCACAGATATGAAAAATTCTTCAACCCATGGCATTTTGGGAATTGTCCAAAGCTTGTTTCAATATGGAGCTCGTGAGATTTTGTTCTTATTTTAGCAATGTTGATTTTCTTCTTTACTCTTGTCAAAACAAAGAGATAATTTTATCTTCTAGATTACAATTAGTATCTTTATTTTCTTTTATCATCTAATTCTTTGTCTTGCCACAATTTCTCCTTAAATTTAGATGTAATAATATATTTACTATTATTGTTACTTTATAGAGTGGCCTCTTCCTTTATTCCCCAATGATTTAGCCGAGACTTGGCATCTTTATGCCATTCCCGCTTGAGCCACAAACGATTTTGACTAGAGTTTGAAGCAATCTTAGGAAGCCTCTTGTCTTCCATGTTGTTTATCTTGTTCTTGTACATTAGGTACCTAGTCATAGTAGTGCTCTCAATGGGGGAAGACTCACTTTTATGAGAAGGATAGGATAGGGTGTATATCCTTTAATTTTGAGATTAAAAGTTATAAAACACTTTTAGATTTTCTCTATATTTATCCACAATTCTTTAGAGATACTGCAACCCCAAATTTCAAAACCATATAAGATAACATGAGTGATGAGATTCTCAAGGAGGAATTTCTTCTTATCCATGAAAGAAAGGTGATGAAAGGAACCTAGTTAAACAAAGGTTTTCCTTAGCTTTGCACAAGATCTGATTGATCATATTCCAACTCCAATGCTTCACCAACGAAGCTTAACATATAGACAACAAACCATACCTTCCTCATTCTTCATTTACAACATAAATAATAAAAGTCAACGTGCATATTAAAATCTTAATTTAGTTACTTAAGAAAAGAAATCATCCTTGAGGTGGGCATACACATGATTAGGTGTAACAACAACCATGGCCACCAAACTAAGTACACTATATATCATCCATGGGCCTTGAGGGGTTTGTTAGCTAAGTGCATATTCAAGTTTGAACTCAACCTCCAACTCTTATTGTTGAAAGGGAGCTTGGATTATTGCAGATTTCTAATGGACTATCATGAATTGTAGGAGATAAGAAGGGAATTAAGGAATAACAAGGAGTCTATCCAAGGAAAAAGAACATCAATTTTTACTACTACAACAAAAATAAATGAAAATGATCATCATGTCACCACTCAAAATGAAACAATTATGGGTACTTTGGTCTAGTTGAAGCATTAGATTACTTTTCTGGAGGCAGAATGTAATATGCTTAGGAACATGGTAATAAATTTGACCAAGGGAGAGCACTCTAGGGAATCCAATCAAGTAAAATCAATCAACTCCAATTGTGAAGGTTGGAAGGAAGAGGAAATTGTGCATCGGTTGTCAAAATCTAAGGAAATTATGAAGATAGACTTGGATCCTAAGAATTCAACAGTGGAAGAACCAACCACTTGCCATGCCTTTTGTTAAGTTAAATGTTTTTCAAAGTTGTTATGATTTTAGGTATTTTTTATAGAATCTATACCACTAAGAGGACAAGATAGGGTGTATAACCTTTAATTTTGAGATTAAAAGTTATAAAACACTTTTAGATTTGTTCTATCTTTATTCATGATTTTCTGAAGAGACTTCAACCCCAAATTTCACAACCATATAAGATAACATGAGTGACGAGAGTCTCAAGGAGGATTTTCTTCTTATCCATGAATGAAAGGTGATCAAAGGAACTTGTTTAAATGAAGGTTTCCCTTAGCTTTAAACACGATCTGATTGATCCTATTCCAACTCCAATGCTTCACCAACAGAGCCGAACATATAAACAAAAAACCATACATTCCTCATTCTTCATTTACAACATAAATAATAAAAGTCAACATGCATATTTAAATCTTAATTTAGTTACTCAAGAAAATAAAACTCTAATCAAAACCTCATTCAATATGACAAAGATTCAACAAAATATATAGAGATTTTGGGTGGGGGGAGAAGATAGATCCATATTGATAATAAAGGAATAGTAACAAATTTTATACCTGAGTGTTGTTGCTACACTTCCTTGTCCAAATTCTAAGTCTTCTCCTTAACCATAAGCCTTCATCCATTTACCAATACAATCCCAAAACTTACTTCGGTGAAGTAGCCAATTCAATGGTTGATTAAACCTCACTCAAGATCTAATCTTAATATGAGAACTAATGCCTAGCTTTCTCTCAGCATAGATGCACTTTCAACCAAAGATACTTTGCTAGATATTTCTCCAGCATAAGGATGCTTTCATTAAACTCTTGATTCCCTTATCTTTGTCTTGATTCCTTTACTTATATGATATTGAGGTGATAAGATCAATACTGAATGGAATGCATTCATGCATGTGTGAGCCATGCATAGTCTCCATACACATCTTTTGGCTTTGCCAACTCTTAGATTTTAGCTTTCTTCATGATTTTTCTATTTTCAAAGCATTAAAGAGGGGGCTGCGGGTTTTCATTTGAATCTTGCAATCGACCATGTCTCTTCTTTAGGAAAGGCATTTCTGACAATGACTATTAATAGGAAAAATTGCAATCTAAGTGTCCCTTGAAGAAAAAAACTTCATTGAGGTGTCACATCTCGACACAATTGTGCATATTGGCTTAATTCATCTTTATTTGGTCCTAAGTGCCAAATATAAGTATAATATATTCCCCCTAATGTATGAGTTTAGAAAGGGAGATAATGACCAATATTCATTACAAAAAAAGTTTGTTGATGAGTGGGATAAGGAGGAGTTATGTAGACCAAGATTTCGGAAAATACCTGGAAGAAAAATTCAACCTATCGGAGATAAATCATCCCTAAGGTGGGCATACCCATGATTAGGTGTAAAGAAAAGCTTGGACACCAAACTAAGTACACTATATATCCATGAAGTATATGAAATGCAAAACCATGGCCACAAAATAAGATACATAGTGGATCCATGTCAAATATAAGATCATAGCCATGGGAAATATAAAGTGGATGTATGTCTTAGTATGCATTAAGAAGACAACTAGCATTGTAGTAAGTGAAAAATCGATCTTCAAAGTACTCATTAGAGAGTGGTACAACTTGTGCAACTTAAGCGATTAACACCAAAAGGGGATGCTTACAATATCCCAAGGTCTTCAATCCAAACTCCACAATCATATGAATCTACACCATTCGAATAAATGAAATAACCTTAAGCATGGTAGAATTCATCTAATCAACGATCATTGGTTAATATTGTTGAAAAATGTGAGGTAACTCACCGATAATGAAAATGGGATACAAGGTACAAATTACAATCGGACAAGTGTGAATAAATTATCTGAGAGCCAAACACTTGTAAAATCACTCAAATAGGAGTCATTGATATATATCAACTATCAATTACAAGGAAACTTACCACTAAATACTACAAGATCCAAGGTATTATCAAGGTCTCTAGACCTGGTTCCTAGAAAGGGATTTGACATTGATAGGAAGAGATATGTCAAAAGGAGGGCATTAGGGCATCCACCATAAACCAATGTGAAACAAGGACCAAAAAATTGATATTAGAACAAACGACCAAGTAGATTATGATATAGGGGAGGCAAACATAAATAACCAACAAATATGCAAAAAGGTTGACTTAGTCTAAAACTTCCCTTGAACATGAGCATGACACAATGAGGACTTGGGTAACAACTGACACCAAAAATACCAATGATATAAGTGACAATGTAAGAGGCATTGAATCATTCTCCATAAAGACTAGAAGAATAACCAATCAAAGGAGTAAAAAAACACAATCAAGGTACAACACCTAAGGCAATACTAAATCCCAATTGTAATAGACTAATGTAAATAAGTGTTATGTTAAAAGGTGTCAAGTACCAATGACTCCCAATTCAATCAAATCAATAACAAAGATCAAAATTCTTTCTGCACATTTCTTTTCTTCTTTTTAAAAAAAAATTGTTTTTGTCTTTTTCATGTTTTTAAAAGCACAAAAAAGAATAAAAGTATGCTAAAGTATAGTGGAGAAGATGAATGTCTCAAGAACATGCAATTACATTCCAAATGCATAGAATAGACCTATGCAAAAAAATGCAAAAAAGGTGCTGGGAGATTTGTGTAGACCCTTCAATTGTCTTCTCTAGGGATACATATTGAAAAACAATGGCATTTGTTTCAAATGGTGAATGTTGAGAGGATTGCAATGGTTTTTTGGTATTTTTTCGTCACATGAGTGAGCAAAAAGAGACCATTAAGTGTTAACTAGGTATAAGTAACACTAGAGTTAGAATGTTAGAATAAACCCAAATTCATAAATCATCCATGCATGAGAAATTAAAAAAATAAAACATAAATATAACAAGTATGGGCATGAAAAGTGACACAAACAAAAAGTAAGCAAGGTTGAGATGTATACCAATGGAAAATACCAACAATATCACATTGTAGAGCATTGGGATGAGTAGGTGGTCTCTCCTCTCCTCTCCTCCTTGGGAGGGTCCTTTTTTGTTCCTTAGAACCTTCTCTCTCTCTAGTTGAACAAGAAGTGTGCAAAAATCTCTCCAAGGGGAGAGATCAATGCACAAGCTTGGTGTTATGAGTGCCAGAGTGATATCATGAGAAAGATGGTTCTCGAAGACTCATTCAAACATTGTAACAATGTTTTTCCTTATATATTTTGTATGCATACCCATGGCCTCTATTTATAGGCTTTTATCAAGCTAAATAACAATCGGTTCCAAGTGGGAAAGAGGTGTCACTTGGGTGTGGCTTCCCATGTCTGAGTGGACATGGAACCACATAAGGTACCTGTTATTGCACAATCTGTACTTTCCCAAAACCCAAGGTAAGTAAGGGAGATTGGCATAAAAAACATGATATCCTATCACTGTCACCTTAATAGGAAATTCCCGCTTTCTAGGGATAGGCAAGGTCTACCCTAGGGGAGGAGTCCCCGATAACCTAAAGGGATGGAAAATTATGGTCATGTTCAATATATATTCCCCCCTCTCACTGGTTACCAAAGTCACTAATTTTGAGTCCCAAAGATGAGGTTAATGAAGTGCTTGATGCGTCTTCCTGGAACAAGACAATATAGCATGCATATAGAATAATTCCAAGTACAAATATGATAATAACACCTCAAGAGACAATGGACAGTAAAAATAAGTGCTAACTGATATAAATTTGCAACAGTTAATAAGTTTACAACAACAATTGATCAAATGTAACAACTGTAACAAATACTCTTTAGAATTGCTTGAAAAGATAGTAAAAAGATAGCATTTACTAAGCAGAATGATAATCAAATGTCATAAACAACTTTTGAAGTGTTTAGCTAGCATTCAAAGTCAATTATGCAGAAAATTTGTTGCATTTAGATGGTTGTAGCAGTCATTTATAACAACAACAAATAAGTTAGTGATCTAGGCTAAACTAGGGTTAAATATAGTTAGTGAAAGCTTAGGAGAAGAGTGTTTGAGTGTTTAATCAATACTTCAACAAGAGAGAGGCAAGAACTAGTGCCTTCTATGGATTATGGAGTCAAGTGGATGGATTCTTCTAAGAATGCAAATCAATTTTGATAATGCACAAAAGTCTAAGAGGGAGAATGCATAGGAGAAGTAGTAACTTAAGTCCCCCTATACATTGACCTCAAGAAACAAGATACTAGGGTGTAAGAAATTATAGGCCCTAACACCTTGCTCTAATTAGGCTTCTTATGGAATAAAACTTATGAAAAAATAACTAGGTCAAAATCTTTAGCAATTTAAGGCTCTAGGGTTTCACTAGTCACTAGATCAATCCAATGAAAAGATTAGCAAATAGAAAGTAAGAAAGTAGAAATTTAAGTTCCTTACTTCAAGCATTAAGTATACCATGAAATTTCATAATCTTGTATGAGCAAATACAACTATACACAAACCATTAAATAGATGACAATAAATGCATATTTTACTTACTTGCACCAAGAATAATCATGAAAATACCATACAAGATCACCATTAAATCTTCCAAGATTGATCCTACTTGCAAAATTTAGCCTTATACAAGAGTGTGCCTCACAATTTCAGCCAATAGCCCTCACTAGGGTGAAAATTTTAGACCTCCCCTCTTGTGTGAGGAGTTGTGATGTAAAAATGAATGTACTTTATGCTTATTTATACAAAATTTTGACCCTTAATTAATTTTAGGTCAAAATTAAGGCCGACCTGGCCAATTTACAATAAAATCCAATTTTAACATAATAAAAATTAATTATCACCTAAAGAAATCTCCAAGGGTGACATCATACCCTTCTAGCATGATGTTGAGGCCCTAAGGTGGAACGTTGAACCTAAAATGTAGGGTGTTTGGCCTCCAAAGGCCCCAGATGATGCCCACACGTGCCACCAGGATCATAAATGCATCTAAAATGAAAACCCTAGCTCTGGATGACATCCAGGGTCATGATGGTGATGTCTAGGGCCCTCAAGGGCCAACGTCCCTGTGGAATAGCAAGATCCCCTTGGTCTAGGTCTGCCAGTGTGCCTCCAAAGTCAAATTCCTTCTTTTTATCGGTGCAAATCTTCAATTTCTTCTTACCCCTGGCTGGGGTTGCAACATCCATATGTGGGATTTAATCCCTCATGAAGGTCTGATCTAATAATCCCCTCATGTGTACATGTCCACCAAGCAAAGTCCTGCAACAACAACAAGTATACCCTTTAGGGGTTCATAAGTCACATGGATCATAACATGTAAATCATATCCAATAATTAAATTACCCAGACATGTGCATCAAACACCCCTTAACCCAGACAAATGCTCAAATACATTATGCAATTTGACAAGTTAGGTTTGGAGAAGGTCTCGGGGTGTCCTATTGGTCTAACCTCTCTTAAGTTTGGGGTATTTCCTAGGTGGGATCTAGTCTAGATCATGTAAGTGTGTGAGGTGGTATGGGGTAAGTGTTTGGGAATATGGTGCATCTGATAACAAGGAAATGTAAAATCTTACCTATGGGTGTCTTTGTAGAGGGAGAGTTGCACCTTATCATCAATGCTATTGTTTCCTAGCCCATTCCTTGCCTTTTACTATTAGATTTATTGCTTTTGATCTTTTACTTTTGTGCTTCAAGGGAATAGTTGAGGGCCACTGTCCTAGCTTGATGACTAGAGGTGACAATGTTATCCACAAATATTTCATGGAGATGAGAAGGTTTTCTCATGATGAGATCCCATTTCTCTTGGCCATGCCAGCAAGAGTCACTACCCTAGTTTGGTGACCAGATAGGTGGAAGTGTCATACTGCTACAAGCCCATGGTCATAATAGGATGACTCGTGATGAGACCTCCTATCCATCAACTAGTACCTTGAGTGTTTATGTATCTTGTGGGTCCCCTTTTCTTACTGAGAATATTTTCATTGCTTTCTCGAGGATCCCTGGGTGAAGCATCTCAAAGGTTTCAATATTGGATTTTAAATTTTTCGAGCTACTTTTACCCTCTGGGCCTTTAGCCCCTTCTTACCACGATGTAAGGTACAACCCTTCCTAGTGTAGCTAATCCCAATGCTCAAACAAGGGTAGGGGAGATGAGAGGAATAAAGATGGAAAGTGGTAAGTATGGAGGGAATAGACGATGACCTTTCACAGACCCACCGAGTGGAAACCCATCCTAAATGGAAATCAACTTACTAGGGCACCATGTCACCCTTCCAGGTATGAACAAGGAAAAGAGCATAATTTCCAAGAAAACGTCATGTAATGAAGATGGATTCAATAGAACATATTAAAGTGCTTCAAAAATTAGAGTGATGCATACCATGATACCTGGAATCATTAACTCATGGAGCAAGACTTACTGCTACTTCAAGACTAGGATGTTAGGATGGATATCGTTGTTGTTGACAAATGGACTGCACTGAAGAAAAGAGGGGCCCTCACAGGCCATGCTTAAGTTGTTTGGCTCTTTGTACTCCATGTATAAGACCTGTGGGCCTCTAGACATTATATCCTTAGTTATCCCTAGGCTAGGGGATAACAATACCAACCTTGAATGCTAAGGAGCTCAAGACCTCTTTGTACCTCAACCTTGTTGATGTACATTCATTGATCAAAGTTAGTGTATATAGATCCATAGTTAGTCTTGTTATCCTTAGTTCATAGGGATAACTAAGGAGATGATGTCTCGAGACCCTCAGGTTGCAGACATGGAGTATTGAGAGACAAATTGACCAACAGTGTCCTCTTGCATAGACAGAGACTCGCCTCGCCACCATAGTTCTAGGTTTATCATGAGGGTATACACCACACCAAATTCCCCTCGGAAGACATTGGGTCTTGCTAAATGAGGTACAAGATAGGTATCATGGTGAGTGTCATTTCAATATTTGAGGCATTTAGGTTTGTTGCATCTATAACTGCTTTTGATTATGTATCGTCTGCTTGGAGATTATGCTCTTTGCCTTGTTTCACCTTGGTGTTTGACATTGCGCCCTAGTAAGTGGGTCACCCTTGGGGATAGATTTGCTACTAGGAGGTCCTCTTGATGAGTCATCATTCCATTCTCAAACATACTTGTCAATTTCCATACTTCATCCCCTCATCTCCTTACCTTTTGGGATTTTCGAGTGTATTGATCCAAGAAGGGATTGTCCCTCATTTCATTGGAAGAAGAGGTTGAATGCCTAGAGGCTTGTAGCTGGCAAAAGATAAAATCCAATCATGAACCTTCTATATGATTTCCTAGAGATCCAGAGGATAATGAAATGTCTCTCATAATAAATTGATGGGACCAATGAAAAATAACTAATACAAAATACAAACCAAAGTGGAGCATGTGTGGGCATTGTTTTTCATGCTTAGGGAGAATCCCCACACATTGTCTTCAAAATGGGGAAGCATGATGTAACCAAGGTAGTCAAGGTGTGTATTTTTTTTCATTCTTAGGTAGAAGCCCCACCTTGTCTTCAACCTGGAAACACATTAAAAGAACAAAAGACAATGAATGGGCTTGGAAAAAGGTTGCATTGAAAATGAAGGTGCAACAGACCCTCTACAAAAGCACCCATAAATGAGATACTACAATCCTTTGTATGTCATGAACCCCATTCCCAAAATTATTTCCCCCATCCATGTCACTTTGTACACATGTCTTAGAGAGGGGCCCACTTGGGAAACACTCCTAAACTTTAGGTACAATTCACCCAATAGGTCGCTTTGTCAACCCTCCCATAACTAAACTTGCCAAATTGCATAAGGTCTCTGAGCACTTGTTTATTTTGATGAGGTGGTTTGGATGTACATGCTTAAATGGATCTTTTATTGACTTGATTTACTTATCATGATGCATTTGACTTGAGATCCTTAGAGGGTTTATTCATTGTCTTTGCAGGACCTAGTTGGTGGACAGGATTGGAAGAACAAACCTAGCTTGGGCCTCCTTGGGGCTTGAAACCCAGAGGTTGGATACCATGTCCCATGCACCGAACAAGGATTCTAGCCTTTGGAGTCCTAAGTAGACACCATAGAGGATCTAACCCAACCCTTTGTTAGCCGAACGATTTTCTCTAGAGGCTAAAATGTCACTTTTTAGGAGCTTGACGTCCCCCTAGGGATAGGGTTCTGGTGGTGTTGTTTCTACTACTTGACACTTGGCACATTTTTATGGGAGAAGGATTGGCTTGGAGGACAAATACCTAACACATGAGAGGGATGCCCTAGGTGTCCCAACGAATTCCACTTTCCACTCCAATGACTTGCAAAAGGTGCCAAAACTTCACCCTAGAAGAGGGATGACATCACTCTAGGGTTTCTTATGTGCATTTTTAAAGTTAAATTTGAATTTTATAATAAAAAGGGGAAAAGTAAGGGTTGTTGACCCCTTACTTTTTTGTTTAACCTAAAATTAAGTGGATGAACACTTTTAGTAAGATTTGTATAAATAGAGATCACTTCTATTTCATTTTCATCATAGCTCACCCATTGTGAGAAGACTATTGTGGCTGAAATTGTTGGATTACTGAGAGGGGGGGTGAATCAGTAATAGAGAAATTCAATCCTTTTTAACCAAAATATGCAAGTGTTATATCAATGTATCATTATCATCCAATAGTTGCAGAGTAAATAAACAATGAACAAATGAGCAATCATACACATACACAGTACACCCGTGTTTTTACGTGGAAACCCAAAGTGGGAGAAAATCACCGAATGATTTCTCTTATATGTCTTTAAGAATTACATTCATTGGAAGCACCAACTTCCTTTGTTTTCCAGCTGCAACTAGAAGGAGGATCCAACCCCCTTTTTTTTTCTAGCTGCAACTGGAAGGAGGCTCCAACCCCCTAGTTTCTCAAGCTACAACCTGAGGGAAGCTCCAACTCCCTGATGCAGAAGCATCGTAAGCAAGCCAACAAAGCAAGCGCAAAAGTGGAAGGACAGATGGAAATGCACCAACATGTATTTTGAAGATATTTTGAATTTGAAAGGATGAAGCATTAATGTAATATCTATAAGGGATATGTTTGCATTTATGTTTTGGATATTGTAACACAGATCTGGAGCGTTTTCTCTCATTTCTTGGTTGGAGGCATTTATTGTAATAAATGTAAAGTAGATGTAGGCTTTTATTTTCGATTAGATGGCTAGAATTTGTAGGAGGGAAAACTCTAAAAATATCCCTCATAGGTATTGTAATGTATTCATTATTCTCAAGAGGAAGAGTAGAAGCTTAGAAGTAAGAAGAATAGGAGAGCAAAGAAGAGTAGATTATAGAGGATTGTATAAATAGATAGCCAATGTTGTAGAACCCATGTATAGAGGCACTTAAGTTAATATAAGAATGCTTTGACTCAATTTCATGGCATTGTGATGGATATTGTTTGCATCTATTGAATGGTATGTTTACAGTTTGCTTATAT
>CBVK0101112624.1:0-14387 GCA_900067695.1 Picea abies | reverse complement strand
CATAAAAATTCCAAAACATTGTTAATTGAAAAAGTGAACTTGAAAAATAACAAGGTTTGATAGAAATGGAAATCAAAAATCAATTTTCCTTTGGTTCCACCCTTGAAAATAAAACATTTTCACGGTGCAACTGGAGAAGCCTTGAAGGAGTCAATATATGATATAGAAAAATAAAATTTGATCTTAAAATAAAGAATAGAGAAACTAGAAAAAGATTTGTTTCCAAAACCTTTATTCATTGATCCCATCACTATTGTACACACAATGTGAGGTATTGGATATGTTCTAGAGACTAGTTCCACGTTAAAAGATTCATCGAGTTTACTAGTGGTTGTAAGAAAATACATTGGAGATAGTATTAGGAAAATAATAGAATTAATCCTTAAGATATGAGAATAAAAAAAAATCTCAACTACTTTCTCAACAAGGTTTTTTCATTTCAAAGAGTATCTCCAAAAATATTTTTAAAATGATGAAGGATTCTACAAGGAAGCAGTGGGTACATTTGTGGTGAAGGTTTCAAGTTTAAGTGAGCTACGTAGAAGAGATACAAACCTTAGTTATAAGACTCCCATGAACCAAATCAATACATGTTGGTTAAGGATAATTAAATTCTTTAGGAAATTGTTGTCTGAATGTGATGTCGTTAACATTAAAAGAGGTGATATATTCTTAAAACATGTTAATTTGACTAGGGAATTACATGCCCCACATTTAAATAAGGATACAATACTTTTATCATGGGAACAATTGCAAGAACCATTGGGAGTATTAAAGGTTGTCTAGGCCAGTGAATTTCATGATTCAATTGAGTTATCTAAAGAAGACGTAGAAATATGGTTAGTCCAGTATGTGAACAAGAATGAAGACATTGAGGACACACTCTATTAGTTGAGCCTTTATTTAAGAGAACTAGAAAACGAGTTATTTGAAACCAAGACCAAACATGAGATGAAGGTTGCTCCAATGAGGGAGCACATTGAAAAATGGTTAATGAATTCCTTGGTTAAAAGAACTGAAACAAATCACCAATAATTCATTAATTCAGTTATGACACCTCCATAACAACAACATCCTACAAAAGACATCACAACAAACAAATAAGTGTTTGGAACTTCCATCATTTTAAGTTGAGTAGACACCTTGTTCTTGTTATCGCCAATTTTTCTTCTTGAGTCAGTATTCATTTTGTCTTTTTTGATTCCAGAATCAGTGAAAACTAAAGGCAGACCCCTGACTACATTCCTTTTGTCTTCCAGGTCTCTCTTTTATTTCATGGATTTGTGGGAGCCTCATCCAAATCGTGTTTGAAGAGAAAATGCAATTTACTTTTTATTTGTAGTCTAATACATTATTATTTATTTTTACAAAGACATCTATTATTTTTTTAGGTTCCCAGAGAACTATTCGGGACATAACATTAATGATTTCTCAAAATTTACATTCTAAGCATGATATTTCAATTGTGTATCTAACAATTTTTTTTTTCATATTAATGGAATTATCATTTAAATTTATTTTCCATATACAGTCTTGATATGAGGAATGGAAAAACTCTCACTCAAGATTTTTTGAATCCAACTAGGCTAGATGAGATAGATGGGTCATCATTAAGGCATGGCATGACATGGAATTACATGAAATGGCATGGCATGGCATTACATGGAATGGCATGGAAAGGTAGGTCATGGAAAGGAATAGAAAGAAAAGTGAATGAAATGTCAAACCATGTTTTTCCTTTCCATGCCACGCCATGCCTTTCCTTTCCATGCCATGACTTTCATTTCCTTCACTTGCCATTTCATGCCATGCCATGCCATTCCTTTCTATGCCTTTGCTTCCTGTGCCATGGCTTGTCTTTCCTTTCCTTCACTTGACATCCCATGTCATGCCATGCCTTGCAGTTCATTGCCATGGTATTCCATGGAATTCCTTTACTTGCCAAGGCATGGAAAGGAAAGGTAAGGAATGGCAAGTAAAGGAAACACATGGCATGCCAAGGCAAGGAAAGGAAATTTAAGGAATAAAATGACATGGAAAGGCAAGGAAAGGCATGGAATGGCATGGCATGAAATGTGAAGGCAAGAAAAGTCATGGCATGGGAAGGAAAGGCATGGAAATGACATGCCATGGGAAGGAAATTAAAGGGAAGGCATGGAATGGAATGACATGGAAAGGAAATGAATGGCATGGAATGGCATGACAAGTGAAAGCAAGGAAATGCATGGCATGGGAAGGAAAGGAATGGAAAGGAAAGGCATGGCATGGCAAGGAAATGAAAGGAATGGATTGAAATTTCCTTAACTTCTCTTTCCATGGCTTTTCATGCCATGCCATGCATTTCCTTACCTTCCCATGGCTTTCAATGCCATGTGTTTCATTTCATTTTCATGCCTTGCCTTTCCTTTCCATGCCTTGGCAAGGCATGGCTTGGGAAGGCAAGGCAAGGCATGGCATTGAAAGGCAAGGAAAAACATGGCATGGAATGACATCGAATGACATGCAATTATATGGCAGGGCATGGGATGGAAATGCAATGCAAGACAAGGCATGACATGGCATGGCATGGAATGGAAAGGAAAGGGAAAAAATGGCATGGAAAGAAAAGGCATGGCCTGGCATGGCAAGGAAAGACATGGCTTGGCAAGACAAGGAAAGGAAAGGTCTAGGTCTAGGTCATTGATTTACCTAGTAAGTGTTCTTTCTTAGTCGTTGACGGTTATTTATTGAATGTATTAAATAAATGTTTTATCAAAGTGGTGATATCGTATGTTATCTTGTATTATTGTTGAATTAACCTTCTCTTGAAACCCTCAATTTCATTGTTAGATTAGTACTTACCCTGAATTTCCAAACTTGTTATCTTGGTGTCTAGGGTTTAGTTGTCACCTTTCACCCTTAGAATACACTTTGACACCTTTTATAACATTTTTGTCATATTTTTCAGCCCTTTAAAGCTTGATTTCTTGAATATTCTAGGGTTGTTATGTTCCATCCTACAGTTCAACAACCATTTGTTATCTAAACCCTAGTTTAGGCTTTCATTTTCATCCCTACTTCATTTAATGATTACTTGTTTTAAGAGTTGTTATAATTTTCCTGTTGTTATTGGTTTGGAGAGGCATGAAAATGGCATTCCATGGCATGGCTTGGAAAGGAATATCATTGGCATGGAAAGGCATGGAAATGGAATCGCATAGAAAGGCATGGAAGTAGCATGGCATGGCATGGAAAGGAGTGGAAATTGCATGGCATGGAAATGGTAAGGCATCAAAATGGCATGGAAATAGGATGCAATGGCACATTGGATGGAAAGGAACTTTGTGATATAAATTTAAGTGATATGGATCTATAAAAAAATGTTTTTTCTTTCTTGGGATGAGAAAGGTTTCCTTTTTTGTTAATATTATTTCATTGCAATCCACATTTTGATTTGACTTTTTCTTTGCATAATGTTATACACAGTTATATTTATTGTTTTATGTGTTAAAATGAGAAGCTACATGACATGACATGGGAAGCTACATGAAAATGGCATGGAAATGCATGGCTTGGAAAGGCATGGCAATGACATGAAAATGGCATGACAATGGCTTGGTATGGTAATGGAATGCCATGGCATGGATTGTAAAGGAATATCATTGGCATGGAAAGGAATGGAAATTGCATGGCATGGAATGGAAAGGAATCAAAATACATGGGAAGATACATTAAAATGGCATGGAATGGAATGACATGACAATACATGGGAAGATACATGACAATGGCTTGGCATGGCATGACAATGTCATGGAAATGGCATGGCGTGGAAATGGCATGCCATGGCATGGATTGGCAAGGAATAGCATTGGAATGGAAATGGCATGGAAATGACATGGCTTGGAAAGGAATAGCATTGGCATGGAAATGACATAGCACGACAAGGAATGGAAATGGATTGACAGAGAAATTCCATGGCATGGCATCACAATGGAAAGGAATGTAAATGACATGGAAATCGGATGTAATGGCATGGAATGGCAAGGCATGGTAATGGAATGGCATGTCTTGGAAAGGCATGTCAATGGCATGGAAAGGCATGGAAATCGAGTGGAAATGGCATGGAACGGTAATGGAATGGTAATGGAAAGGAAATGGCTTGGATTGGTAAGGCATGACAATGGCATGGAAATGGAATGGAATGGTAAGGCATGGAAATGGCATGCCATGAACAGGTTTGGGGGATTGGTTTTGGGAGGGTCCTATGCCTCCTTGTGTTCTCTAACCCAAAAATTGGGTAGGAATCTGCAATAAAATCTCATAGACGGTGAAGGGAAAAGAATAATGGTTTCAAGTCTCCCTAGAAAAATTTTGGTAGAATAACATTACATTTTATGGTATGTCATGAAATGTAACCTTCAAACCTTTAGTTGTAGGTGTAAAATGATACTCATTCTAATATCTAGTTTCCATGTGCTATATCTCATTATATCGATTGAAATCAATAAGTTTATTGGACATCATGGATGATTGAATAAATGTTATTAATAATTGATGGGTTTGAAAAAATTTACATATACCCACTACACAACCTAAATAAACATGAGTGCATTAATGAGCCATTGACTAGTCTTTTTGAAATTTATGAAGGGTTGCACATAAATAAATTATTTTATATATGTCATGCACAGAAAGAGGGGAATAATGTTTGTGCCCTAGAAAATTGTCAAATTATGGATTGAATCAAGTAAGAAACTAAAAACCAGGCTTCTGAAAGGAATGTATAGGGAAGACTAGGGTAAAGGTTTTGTCATAAGGAGACTAGGAATACTAGGACTTATACCTAGAATAGAAAGTAAATTATTTTATAATGTAGCTCTAGTAAGAGAAGAAGTTAGGATTTTGTGGTATTTGAAAACCCTAGTGCTACCTAGCATGCTTGTTATTGAGAAGATAGGGGGATTTTATATTGTACAATTGTGGGATACAAATGTAGGTTCCAAAAAGGACTTACCATTGTCTATGCTAGCGTGTTGATGATCTATAATGGAGTGAGCTATTGGTTAATTTTATCTTATGTTTCCCTCACTAAGGTTTTAAGAGCCTAACTTGTAACAACCCATGATAAGATATTGGTAGGTGCATGTACTTCATATTCTAAAAATATATGACTTGTTTGGGTTGTCCAAATGTTGTGTACTTGCATAATTGAATTTTAGCTTATAACATCCTCATAATTGAGTAATTCTAGTACTAGCTATGGAGGTTAATTTGACACAACATTGAGATGAGATTGTTAAGTGATTTAAAAATATGTACAACATAAATGAGAAAACTTATTTTTTTCCTAAAGTATTGCAATATGCCATTTTTTAGGTCACAATATTTTCAGGTGACCACTATTTGAGGGTGGCTTCTCATTGTATTTAGATGAAGATAATTCAAGAGGTATTCCATATTGTTGGTTGTGAGTTAGAATATGGATATCCACAACATTCATGCAAATAATTCAGAAGGAATGATCTATCGATGATATGGATATACATGGTCAATTGTCAAGAAATGCTACTTGAGAACCATTAATTGATTATTGATTTAGTACTTAGCAATATTTTCCACCAGAAGATATTCTCTAATGCGTAACACAAGTATTTATAATCACATTAGAAAAAAATCAATGGATTAATACACATAAAATTCATACACTTTGAAATTTGTATATTCATCAACATAAAATGTAGAAACAATGAGATTCATAAAAAACCTTTCATAATATATATATATATATATATATATATATATATATATATATATATATATATATATATATATATTCAACATCATCTAAATTGTACATTTTTTATAAAATGACACCTCTTTCCCAATATATAAAGAGACATCAAGTGTCATAACATAAAAAAACATCCATATGGTGGCCTAGATACATAATGGCAGTAGTTGGTCAATCATTGACCACTCCCACCCTCACCACCCTCAGGAGAATCCTAGAAATTTATCTTTTTTCTCTTTCTCAAGGAAGCACATGTAGTTGTTCTAGGCCTAGCTATGCTTTGATTCCTTGGAGACTTCACAAACAAAAAACATTGTTATAATTTTTTTCATTAATGAATTAATAGAGATACAAAATGATACCTTGTAATTTAACCTAAGACAATTCACCACATATACTACTGTCAATTGTGAGTGTGTTACCCTCCTTCGCGACCCCTCTCTCTCTTCTATGCCACCTTGCATCACTTATAAGGATCAAGTCAATAAAATTAAACAAATATGATTAAAATAAAATTCATGATACAAAAAGAGTATCATCAACACATTATCCCATCATGAATATCTCGGGCTTGATGGAGATTCGTTGGCAGATGGAGAACTAGGTTGTACAACCTACTCTAAGGTAACCTCTACTATGGTAGCCTTGGTGGATGGGGTCGATGGAAATAGTGGTGGGGGTGGGTGGCATACAGGTGCATCCACTGAGGATGGATGTGATGGAAGAGCTGGTGTAGATGGTTGTCTTGTGTGTGAATCCACTGAGGATGTGTGCAACAAGACAAATGTTGGGGGTCGGTTGGGATAGACCGCCACATGTTATACAAGTGATTTCATATCCCTAGGCATCAAGAAAGGTAACCTAGAAGAAAATCCAAAGTTCTCAAGGAGTGTAGTAGTATTATAACTAGAAAATATGCCAACAACATGCATACATATTAATAATATTGAACTATTAGTACCAAATAGTAGAATTCAACAACATAAATAAAACAAATTTGAGATTTAAATGATATTTAACTCCACACATGATATCTGTGATGTAGGTGACTTTTCCATCCCAAATGGACATTCCTCAACATCATCTAGTCCCACAAATTGTAGAAACATGAGAACATTAAAAATTTGAGGATTCCATAACATAAAAAAATGATCACATGGTGAATTTATCAAATGTGATACATACATGTGTATGAGGTATGCCAAATGAGTAGGTTGCCTCTACCACTGCATCAGTGGTTGATACATGCATTGATGCATCCATTGGAATTGAGGTTCTGCTACATGGATGTGACAACAACAAAACAATATAAAATAAAATATTGATATAAATATAAAGAATACCATATAAATATATAATGATGAAGAACACACATATGGTTAAGATACTAACCTACTCTATGAAGCTTTGTTGTTGGCTGGCCTCTATAGGTCCATAACAGGTCTTCCTACAAATCAATAATCTGTGAGGTTCACATCGATGACTATTATGTCCATGCTACCTCTTGTGATACCCCGAACTATTAAAAACAAATTTGACAAATTTTTAATTTCTGTTATTTTGATTTGATGGATATTTAAAGATCAAAACAATATATTTTTAAATTATAATAAAAGGGGCATGGTGAGTAAGACTGTTAAAAGAGGTATTTACTTATACATTAAGAGGAATGACCAGTGGCAGTAGTAAGAGACCAGTGGTGGAGATATTTGTGTTTAACTCAAACTGGAAGAGACAAATCCTGTATTTCTAGGAAATCAAAAAAGACATGTGTGGGATTGAAAATTGACAAGTGTTCAAAGAGAAGGTGGCTCAAACATGTGTCAAAGAACTAGGAATAAATAAATAAAGGGTACACTAGGGGAATGGGATGTCATTCTACGTACGTGAATATTGAAAATTAAAATAAAGTAATATCATGTACATTACGGGAAAATACCATTTTTTACTTGAGCTCTCGATTTCTATAGGAATACATAATGGTCATTTCCTCTTTTGGATCAGGAAACTTAGCTCAAGGGTGACAAGGAATAAGGTTGTATCTTCTCTAGTCTATTGTTTGGAGGAGCAGTCTTACTCAATGTGTTTTTTCCCAAATTCAACAATATTAGGTTCATTTAAATTTAGTCTATGTTTATGCTATTTTTTTTGAAGACATAAATTTTGTATCCATATATCTTGGCTATGTTACTTTGAATTACTAGCTATACCATGAGTACAAAATTTTTCCAGAGAATGTTATTTATCTTTTTCTTATAAGTCGAAGATGTCTACTCAATTTTTGTAGGTATAGATCTACATTTGTTTTAATCAATTGTAGACTCTTTAAATTAAAAATATACATAGTAGTATAAGCATAACCACAACAACTATAGGAATTAAAATCTCTAAAGAGAATATTATGGGTACATAGAATTTAAATTAAGTATGGCATTAAATTCTAGGCATGATAGAACTGAAAACAACCATATTGATATTAGATCTGAGGGTAGATGAATAACAAAACTAAGATAGTGTAAAGTAAAAGTACAACCACAGGAAATTAAGTAGTGTAAATATAATTATAAAGAGTTATGATATGAAGGAATAAAAAAAAAAGAAAGATCACTCCCATGAAAATTTAGAACTTACATCAGGTTGCATAGATCACTCCAATAAACCCTAAGTAATACTAACTCTGCATATGCCATATAAGCTAAAAAAAAAGGTACCTGTTAGATACCATAATCGTGTAATCTATCATAGTTTTCCACAACCAACCTCATATTTCAGACAACTTCATGTTCTGATGGGTACCCTCCAAAAATAAGGAAGGGCCCATCATTAGAACAATATCCAAACTAGATTTTCCTTTTTCGAATGATCGAATATAAAAATGAGTAAAGAATCAAAATAAACATCCTAGAATGAGTATATCATCAAACCCTAAGACCCACAAGAACGGTCATGGGTCTATAATAAAGAAACCTTATATAGGTGTGTCATAATAGGGGAAGAAACTCTATTTAACTAAGAATAATATTTAAAATACAAACCCAGATAAAACCCTGAATGCCATTATTCAAGATCTATAAATGAATAGGAGGAAGGCATAACGGTGGTAAAAACACAGTGTAGGGAAGTCTGTAAGTTCTGTAGAAGTATTTCAGTGAAGTTGTGAAGGCTTACTAAAACATAACCTTCATGTAAGATCAGGGAAAAACCAACTTAATGACCCATTTATGCATTGATGTGTTGGACAATTGGTTGTCATTCATGTCAACCATTGGAGAGTGAGATTGGAGATTGATGTCAATTCTTAGAGATTGATGTCAACCTTTGGAGAGGACTAGATAAGTTGGACAATTGATTGACATTTGTATTATTGAGATTGATGACTAGTTATTTTGGTACATTTGATGTCATCTACATGTAGTGTAATACCCCTAGGCTAAACCCAATTGTAAATGTAAATGCAAATGTACTTAAGCTGGTGAGTTCTTTGATGTCAGTTTTGTATGAACCTTCCATGGTATAGTGCACACATGTACTACACACTAAAATATTTCTGCCAGGTTTCATGGAGCAAGTGAAAGGCCCTGTTCCTTCTGCCGAAGTTATGTGAAATCCTATTGAAAGAAGCTTAAATCCTATGTAGCATCAAACCAAGACAAGTTGTAGGATATAGGGGGTTTAGGGGGCCCCTATCCAAGTGTTGTGTCATGACCTTCTTTCCCTAAGTCAATAAGCGATGTAAGTGCTAGTATTAGGGGGTGGGTGCTGATGGATGAAATGATAGCGCTACCACCTTCATGGGGAAAACAAAAGTGATCAAGAGTGTCAATCTCTCCTTCAAAGCTTAAGGTTGAAGCTTAAGTCTAGTAGAAGCGGGGGCGATTGCCAGGGTAACGATTTAGTAGCAGGCTCGGTTGGAAGGAGATAAATACGGTTGGTATTTCTCCTCATCTACCAGAGGGTTGGTAGTGTTCATTCCCAAGCTAGTGCTTGTTGTTCCTCATCCAGGGGTTGTGGGGCAGGTAGTAGTGGTACATAGCGGCGAGTGAAATGGGAGCAACCTAAACCATGAAAACAAGGTTGTGGGAGAGCACAATATAAGCTTTGTGATGCTAGGTAGACATTCCATTCTCTATTTGTTTCAACCCCCTCATCTACATCAGGAGGGGGAGGATGACCCCCTCCTAGATTCGGATCCATGGTTGAAAGGGCGGGCTCGAACACTTGTTGCAGCGACTAGCATTCAGCTATAGTTTGGCTCTTACTAATTTTTATACTCAACACATTATTTCTTTTTCCTTGCATACCTTTGAGCTCAATTTATTGATGTAGTGTGCACATTCCAGGATAATACACGTAGAAAAATTAAGTGCATGTGATTTTGAGGTTAGGGAGACTTTGTTTATATGTTGTGTTTTATAGGCTGGTGAGCTAGTTATTATAAACTAAGAGGATTATGTTTTTAATTAGGCCACAGAACCTAGATGTTAAAGGCCAGTGAGCCTATTTTTGTGTATGTCTCATGAGTAATATAATACATCATTGTGTGTAGACCGACCATGATAAAAGAGTATGGGGGACTAAAATCCACTAGTTAGAGAAAGTGGGGGATACAAGTTAAGGAAAAGGGCTAAGTTAGGGAGATTTAGCCAAAAGGAATATTATATTAATATTCCTTAAACTATAAAGTATGGATAATTATTTTATCCTAAGTTCTAGGGATGGGGACAAGTAGGACAAAGTAGCTCCCAACATGACAAGTGTCAAGTTGGGAATATTCATACACATATCTTGGACTTAGTTCATTTTCCTATCATTCCATGATTCTTCACTCACTCATTTAGTTGTCCTTCGTACCTTCCTGTACCTATATCTGTACTTGAACCAGTACCATACCCATACCTATACCTGGTTAGCTCAGGAGAGGGACTAAAGAATTGGGTTTTTAGGACCATGAGAAATCTCTCTAGGTGAGAGAATTGTTGGGAATTGATTTTCAAAGGTGCTAAACTATAGCTACATGGATCTGAGACTTCCTGCCTGACCTGTTGCTGAACCTCAGAAAGGAAGTGGGGCAGTTGAGGGACTGTTGGGTAGAGAAGGGGCACACTTCCTAGGATGGGACATGAATGTGGGGAATGAGGGACTATAGGATATTAGTTTGATTTGGCACATGTGATGAAGTATTTCTTGTTGTCTAAGATACATAAGCTTGGTTAGGAATCCCTTTACCTAGGTGGATTTTAGTCCCATCTCGAGGGTGACCCACTACTGCGAGTGATGAGCAATGAGGTATAAGACTGGGAGGTTCATGGAAGGTCTACATGCATTTGGTCATATTCTTACCAAGATAAGTGTCAATTGTGTGTTAATTGATATGATGCATTATTATTTATGTGTTTATTTTTATGGGTTTTCCATGTGTGTGGTTTATACCTGTCTTTATATTTATGGGTATTTCCTGTCTATGTTGCATGCATATGTTTATTGTTATTTTTGTCTGAATCTATGCATTTATAGAATGTATTTTCCTGTTTTGAGTTTTATATATAAAGTTATGCAGGATTTTCTATGTGTATATTTTTTAATTTGCATACAGTTCGAAAATTTTTACGTGGCATAACCCAGTTGGATGCTTGGGATGTTACAATATGATATCAAAGCTCTAGTTTTCCACACTAAGCCTGGATGGGCCGATAATGTTGAATTGAAGTGAAATTTCATAGAGGATTGATTTTGAAGTGGCCAAATTTCAAGTTATAGAGAGTCCATGGTAAAAATAAGAAGCAATTGCGTGGAATTGGGAAAAAGCCCCAATTTCTATTGTTAAATTCATGGGGAAATTGAGAAATTTGGCCAAGTAGTGAGATATTCCTAATTTACTATATGTTTTAGTAAATTCAGGTCTAGAATTTGTCAAATTTGAATTTACAAGGAAGCCATGATAGATGGAGCGAGATTAGTTGATTAAAATTCTCAATTCGTGAATTGAGTTTGGGAAAAATGTGTTCCAGAAATGTCAACAAACAATGAATTGTTGTTATCAGGGTGAAACTAAACAAATTTCATAGTTGCAGAATGTCTATGGTGAAAATTGGGAAAAATTTTGGCAAAAGCCCCAATTTCTATAGCGAAATTCATGAGAAATTGATGCACATAAAAATGAATGTGTGTCAGTGGATGCACTAAAAATGCATGATGCACAGTGAAAATCTTGTGATATGTGGAAAACTATTGGAGTGTAGGTGCGCATGCTAAAATTCAGCATTGAGGGGTGCAGAGTTTCATTGTGCGAAAAAATATTGGCGTGCGGGTGCGCGCGCTAAAATTTGGCGCTGAGCGGTGTAGACTGGAATTGCATGGAAAAGTATTGGCGTGCGGGTGTGCATGCTCAAATTTAGTGTTGTGTGGTGCAGAGTGTAATTTCATAGAAAAATAATGACGCGCGGGTGTGGGCACTAAAATTTGGCGTAGTGCGGTGTAGAGAGGCATTGCACAGAAAAATATTGGCATGCGGGTGTGCACGCTAAAATTTGGTGCTGCGTGGTGCAGAGTGGTAATGCACGGAATATTTTGGTGCTCAAGTGTGTGCACTTAAAATTTGGCATTGTTCAGTGCATAGTGGTAATGCATGAAAAATATTGGTGCGTGGGTGTGCGCACTTAATTTTGGTGCTACGTGATGCAAAGTGGCAATGCGAGGGAAATTTTTGCGCGTGGGTGTGCACACTAAATTTAGCATTGGGCGGTACATATTGAGTGGTGCATGCATAATACTAGTGCATGTGGTGTGCACACACATAATAATGGCATGTGTGGTGTGTGCAATATTGATAGAGCGTAAAGGAATTTAGTTGGTGTGCACACAATGTGGGTATATGTTGTCGCGGGACAATTTAGTTAATGGTGTGCATAGAGTACTGGTGCTCGATGGGGTTATACTAAAATTTGGCATGATGGAACATGTAGAGTAAAATACACAAGACACAAAAATTGTTCACAACAGGTATTAGTGCATGAACCAAAATAGTGAGCAGTGGATATTAGCATGCGACACAAAAGTAGTGCACACCAATTATTGGTGCAACAAAGAAGTGATTCACATGGGTTATAGGTGTGCGATGCATGCACTACCTTATGGTGTTGTTTTGTATGCTATATATGTGTGTATAGGTTCAAATTTCCATGCACAAAGTTGTTTGGATGGTCTACAACAACAAAAATCTAGTGCAATTATGCGACATTTTATACTGTTTGAAGGTCATCATTTTGCTACACATTTTTGAGGCCCTAAACAACATTTTTAGCTACTCAAAAATCCTAAGAACTATCTCTACAGTTTGTCTCTGCAACCCAAATGAAACATCTCGGAGAGAAATTTCTAATGGTGTAACCCGTTCATCAAACATAAATTTTATGAGGAATTTATAGGACAAATAGTGGAGGGTAAATTTTAAGACCCAACTAACTTTGAAGGGCCATAACTTTCTTCTCTGAAATCAGATTGAGGTGCAGGAATAGTCTATAGAAATCCATTGAACCATACAAGAAATTCCTAGATATGAATTAAATTTTTGGGTATGTTAAAAATTTTTAATATGGAAAAGAAGTTACATGTAGCATTCTAGAACAAAAACACGAATCGTCCAAGAACTTCAGCAGGCTATAACTAGCAGCCCGGAATCCACAAAGAGGTGAAACTTGGAAAAACTATCCAAAATATGTATATGAAGAAACCCAATTGAGATCCTACTAAAACTACAATGGAGTAGGTGAAAAATTCATAACTACAATGAATAATTGCACCAAGTTGAAGAGTGAACAAAAACATTAATGAACAATTTTCAAATAACCATAACGTTCTACTCAACACTCAGAATTGAGCATGGAAGTAGGCATTGGAAAGGTCTTGGATAGTAGAATATAATTATTCACTCCAAAAATTTATCTGGGCATTCAGTTTTTAGGAAATCAGAACAAATAATTTTGATGCATTATTGAACCAGAATGGTTCATATTTTTCATGAAAATGATGAGTCAGTTAACCTGACAAAGTTTTGTTGACTACACATTTTGCAATGTTAAAAACAAATAGATCATATCAAAATAAACACAGAGAATATAGGAATGGAATATGCATAGGGGGATTACATCCAATAATATGAGATCAGAGGGATGGATGTCCATATGGGTATTAAAGGAACAAACTCCAATGGGCATGGAGAAGGAAGGGATGAAAACATGAATATGGTAGAGACCATTAAAAATTTGCAGAAGGATGTCCAAATCCATCTATGTAATAGTGAAAGTCTTATGAGAGCCAAGGATCAGTAGGATGACTTCAACATGAAGTTAATGTAGATCTTGAACTGAATAGAAAAGAAACTGCATAAGGAGAGTGGCTCAAGAAAAATAGGAAGTCATAGGTCTCTTCATGAGAAAACGAGAACAATAAATGTTAGAAGACATCACCATCACTCCCTGAGGCATTCCAATGAGAGATCAAACAAAAAATCAATCCCATCCCTTGTCAATAAGCATAAGAGGTATGGGGTGGATGAGCTACGAGGAGAAATGAACAAAATCAAGCCTCCTACATTTGATGGTGAGAACAAGAAGGATGA
>CBVK0101112500.1:0-11267 GCA_900067695.1 Picea abies | reverse complement strand
CATTCATTATAAGGTCACAGATCTAACGGTAGAAATTATGTTAGGGTTTTTTTCCCTAGAAGGAAACCCTCTGTTATGAGGGAAATGTATTGCGGCTATGCATTATGGCAAGTATTGTATTCTAAGAGAGGAGGCTGTGAGAGAAAGAAGAGGAATTTACAGTGAGTTTTGTTGTAGGTTGTATCCCTTCATTTGTTGGATAATAATAAAGGAAGGACCTGGCAATTTCTCTGGTGGACATAGCCCACACTGGGTGAACCACGTAAATCTGTGTCTCTCTTGTATTGTGTATCTTCCGTGTTTCGTTTCCGCATTTGTTTTATTTTATTTCTATGTGGTCCTATTTTTCTAACACCTGAGTAGCTGCAAAGGGCATGGCTACGTCAATGGGACATAGTAGCTGGAATCCCAAGCCCACCTGAAAAGGGTTGTGGTCAGTTGAGCTGTGCAGGGCCCAGTTATAGCTATGTTGTACATAGGGGAGGCTCTCATCCCATGTGCGTGGATTCTTTGGGTTGTACATGCACAAACTATGTACGATCGTCCTATTGACGACCTCTGTCGAGCCATCAGTTTGGGGATGGAAAGTTGTGGACTTGATGAGCTTGGTGTCCAACATTGACCAGAGGCTAGACCAAAATGTACTGAGGAACCTGTTGTCCCGATCTGAGATGATAGACTGTGGGATCCCAAAGTGTACCCACACCTATTCAAAGAAGAGTTTAGAAGTGGCTTCTGCTATGATATTCTTCTTGCAAGCCGCCGTAATGGCCCTCTTCGAGAATATATCGACGACCATGAAAACACATTCGTTTCCATTCTTATTAGAAGGAAAGCCCGACATGTAAGCCATGGAGATGGATTCCCAAGGTCGACTAGGGGTAGGAAACGTAGTATAGAGGCCTTACTTCTTGATGGTTGGTTTGGCAATGGCATAGGTAGTGCATGATCTAATGTACTTCCCAACATCCCGTCAAAGGTTTGGACAATAGAAATACTTTTGCAGTATTGCCACTATTTTATCGACCCCAAAATGCCCAGCGACCCGAATGTAGTGCACTTCCCAAATCATCTTGGCACACTCGCTTGAAGGAACACAAAGGTGTCCCAAGTGACATAGTAGTGCATCCTGGAGGTGAAAATTTCCAAATTAGTTACCCTTTAAGAGCATCTTGTATGTGTGGCCGAATTCTGGATCTCTCTTGTAGAGAAGCGGCCAATTAGAAGTCTCGTGCCCACAAGAGTTGAGCACAGTGGTTATCGCCATGATCGGTAATCTGCAACATTATTGGTGCTTCCCTTTGTGTACTTGATGTTCAAATGAAACTGTTGCAGATATGTGGACCACTTCTAATGGAAATCATTCTAAAACTTCCCTTGTGTCTGTATGAACTACAGGGGTCGGTGGTCTATGTGGATGATCATTTCCTTCCCTAAAATGTAATGCTTCCATTGTCGGCAAGCGTGCACAATGGAATACATTTATTTTTCATAAGTGGGATACTTTTGGATTGTGTCAGACAGTGTCGCACTGTAATATTCCATTGAATGCCTCTGTTGACTAAGAACTGCGCCAATAGCATAGTTAGAGGCATATGTCTTGATCTCAAATGGTTGTTGCAAGTCTGGTAATGTGAGCACTGGGGAACAACAGAGGCGATGTTTCAATTCTACGAAAACCTTCTGTTGAGATTCTGACCAAAATAATTTTTCTTTTGCTCCTCCCTTGGTGACTTGATTCAAGAGCCAAGTGATATGAGAGAATCCCAACATGAACCTGGGGTAGAAATTAGCAAGACCCAGAAATCTATGAAGCTTTGTTAGAGTGGTGAGGGTTGGCCAATCCCGAATGACTTGGATCTTGGTTGGATCCACATGCACCCCATGCTCATCAATAATGTATCCCAGATACTGAACCTAGTTCATGCCAAAAGTGCACTTCTCTAAATTGGCACACAACTTGTGTTTCCACAGTGTTTGGAGGACCTGTCGGATGTGGTGGAGGTGCTCTTCCCAAGTCTAGTTGAAGATCGGGATGTCATCCAAGTACACTACTACAAATGAGTTGGTGAATGGCTGCAAGATGTCGTCCATCAAACTCATGAAGGTTGTAGGAGAATTCATCAACTCGAAAGGCATGACCAACCATTTGAAAAGGCCCTCCTTGGCTTTGAATGCAGTCTTCTACACATCAGACAGTTTGATTGGTACCTGGTGATACCCGAACTTCAATTCGATCTTGCTAAAATATTTTTCCCCTTTGAGTTTTTCCAAAAGGTCATCAATCCATGGGATCGGGTACCTATTCCGGACAATGATATTATTCATTGCCTGATAGTCAATACAGAGTCTCCAAGTCCCATCCTTCTTCTGCACCAACACGATCGGGCTCCGACATGGCGATGAAATTGGCCGGATGTGACCTTTCTGCAGCAACACCTGGATCTGCCTATTGATTTCATCATTCTCCAAAACAGAGAGTCGATAGATCGGTCCATTGGGTAGTGGCACACCTGGGGTCTATTCGATGGGGTGTTTGACCTGACAGTGCAGAGGCATCCTTTTCGGCGAGGTGAAGATGTCCCGGTACTCCACCACGACCTTGTCCATTTGTTGTTGTCATGCAGAGGAGCTGTGTCTAGATGTCTTGGCCACAGTCTTCTTCTTTCCCTGAGGGTGAATCATTAGGAAAACAAATTCTCCGGTTTTGGAAATGAGCTTACTGCATTGTTTTGTAGTAACCAAAGAGATAGCGACAGGTGGTGGTACCTCTCGTATGCTGTACAAATTATTTCCCAAGGAAACAATAACAGCGCGAGGTCATGACTCATACATATCATGTCACTTCCACAAGTATGGTTGGCCTAATAATACATCACAAACATCAACATGAGCAATGTCACATAATACCTTATCGGTGAAGGGCTTGATGTTGTAGGGATGACGACACTGCTCGCTGAAGTGGAGATCATGTCCTTGGTGAAGCTACCTGATGGTGTATGGTTGTGGGTGTGTTGTGGTCGAAAATCCCAACCGCTTCACGATCTCTACAGAAATGAGGTTCTTTTGGCTCCCATTGTTGACAATGAACTGTAGCAGGGAACCCTTTACCCACATATTTGAGTGGAAGAGATGCTCCTCCTCCTCTGGATCTTTCAGTTCTTCCTTTTGGATATTCGTGGTTGAAACGGTGGCATTGGGCTCCACATCGATAATATTCTTCCCTCTATCATTCCCCTTCTCGTGTTCCAATTCAATGTCAGAGCATTCATCTAATTTAGAAGCCCTCATCTCGACCACTAGTGACTGTTTGGCCCGACACTCACTTGTGTTGTGATTGGAGCTCTTATGGAACTCACACCACTTTTTCGTTTCCTTCTTCGGCTTCGTAGTGTTGTTCTTTGCTTGTGGATTTGGTAGGTTGTCTTGAGTTGCCATGCCTTGGATTTTTCCTTTTTCTGCGGTTTGGGGGCACCTTTTTCTTGCTTTTGATTTGCAGATCCAAAGTCTAGCTTCTTCTGTCTGAATTTCTGATCAATCTTGGCAACATACTGGTATGTTGTACCAAGCGAAGAGATGTCGAGGAAATCCATTTCCTCCTGAATGTATCTGTGCAGACAACTGCGGTACTTCAACACCAAATGTTTCTCTGTATCTTTGATACCCAACTTTCTGCGTAGGGTATGGAAAAGATTCGCCATCTCATGCACATCTTGATCCCTTTATTGCCGTAGCATAGTCCATTGTATGTACTTGTCCTCATAGCTCCCCACAAGACAATATTGTTCCTTGATGGCATCTCGGAAAGAATTCCAAGTGGTTATGGCTGAGAATAGAGAGGGTTCCTCCTCGTCCTTTTTCTCACAGTAGGTTTCCCACCAGTCCTTGACATGGGGGGCGACTTTGAGCAGTGAAAAAATAATCTTCCCCCAGTCTGAAAAGTCATGAACCAAGAAATATCCTTCTAATAGATTCAACCATCTATCTACGATGTATGCATCTATTTGGCCATCAAATATGGGAATGTAAAAGTTTACTTCTACCTTAAAAGGAGTTGCGCCTCCAGAGTGGTTGTTAGATGCAGATGTGCCGCCAGTGGGTAATCGTTGAAAGATCTAGGCGAAGTTATCCATGATCACATTCCTTTGTTTTTCATGAGCCTCCTCGAGCAATATTTTGATAGGATCTCCTGCTCCCTTGTCTTTATTTTCGTCCCCCATGGGCAGTCGTCAGGGTTTGCGAGGTTGATCTTGCAAAGGTTCAACCAGATCGAGCCCTAACTCCTTATACCCTGACCTTGTTGGGGACATGCAAAGAAGGATCGAGAAAGAGAAGATCACTCTGATACCACTGATTCGAATTTATGCAAGAATGCAACAGAATACACAAAGAACCATGAATACAAAGATGCAACGGAAATAACACTTAATTTCATTAATATCAAACAACTGAAATTTGTTTATAGACAGAATGGAAATAAATTAGCTAGGGCATTGGTAGCTTATCTTTGAGAAGAGGTGTGGTGGCTACAAGCCTCTCCACTCTGTGTTGCAATGAGGCTCGAAGGCCTATATATTATTGAGAAAAAATTTAAACACTAAACATCCAAAAACCTAACCCTAGGAGATGAAATGCCAGAATATAGGCCCTGTCAGGGTAAATTGGTATCAATTTCACGGGGTCATAACTTTGGCATACTATCTCTGTTTGACGCACATGCTACATCGTTAGAAAGATCTATCTGAGGAATACACTGCTGATAGTGAATATCAAGTCCAGAACGGACTCATATTAGTTGGATGTTTAATGCCCAAAAAAGATTGTTTACGGCCTCAAAATGGCTCCAAAAGTTCAGGACCTGAAAAACTGCAAAAAATAGTAAATTTTTCTACAATTAAGGAAATTGAAAAATGGAAAGAAACAATGGTGGGGGTCCAAGTGGAATGGGAGGGTGGCCACCAATATCCACCTAGATCAACTGAACAATTGTCATCTGCAAATGTTGGATTCAACTCATCTGCAAATAATGAGTCGTTTGAATTAGAACTGTTATGAATAAGTTGCATAAACCAAGAACACATCATTGGCACATATCATGATATAAGTATAGTTACCATATACTATTAGAATAGGAAATTGATATAAGTATAGTTACCAAATACTATTCGAAAAAACGTAATTTAAAAGAAAAAATGTAAATTCTTTAAATAAAAATAAAAATAATGTGGAGCACATCATTGAGGCGTATAGTTACCTTATACTATTCGAATAGGAAGTTCATACAATATAGAAACACTTAATTTCAAAGAAAAAAACTATAAATTCTAAAAATACAAAAAAAAATCAAGTTTTTGAAATGGTTGATGAGACATGCTCTATTCGGTTGTACTATGTTTTGGTTTGGTAGAAAGAATGATCTCCTCTACCATCCATTGTGATGATTAAGAAGCCACTTAATCACAGGTCAACATTGTCCACATTGAAGTAACATCACACGTGTATTACAAATAAGATTGTAATCAAGAATTGAAAAGCGTGTAGTTTTTAAAACCACATTATCTCATATAACATGTTTTATAGTATAATAATTTGTCTTTCCAACCACACGACAACTTCGTCAGTTAGCAAGCTACACATGGACAATAAGGGCACATAAGATCTAGTGGTTTTCTCCCAAGTGTCTCAAGGTTTGAAACATCTAGTATGCTTTCATACTCCATGTAGTGGTGACCTTTTTATTTTAACACTCCTTCTTGTTTCGATGTCCATGCCTCCTCATTCCAGGGTCCATGCCATGCCTCCCTCCTCTTGTTCTAGCATCCATGCCAATTTTATAGTCATCACAATTTGTTTCAATTTTGGCGAAGACATAGTATGTTTCATATATGGTTCCTCCAATTGGGGTTTGAGAGACTGCCTGGAACCCAAGCGAATATGTCTCAGATCTGGTTTAATTGAGGTTTGGGAGACTGCCTAGAATCCAAATGGGCAGTGTCACAGGTTTTCCTACAGTTGTCTCCTTCGCACCATATGATTCCTTTCCCATATCGCAGTGATGCACTGGATGCACCTTCTGATGATCCAGCTTGATTCTTCTTTCTTATCAATCTATCACTCGAGAATTCAATCAAACAACGGGCTAAATTGCTATGGATTGCTAATTTGCATGGGTTTAAGGTTTGCAGGACTGGGAGCTTGTGGGTCAAGGAAGGTTGGCTTGCATTGACAAGTAGTAACATAGGTCTAAGAAAGGATTACTACAAGAAGACGTGCCCAAGAGAAAAGAGTGTCATAAGGGATTGTAAAATTTCCAAGTCCTATCAGCTGTCTTCTTGGTCTGTCTTCGACCAAGCTAAGACTCTAAGTTTTCTGCTGTCATAAATTTTATTTTCTGTTGTTTTATAACAGCCAACTGTAGTTTTTGTTTTGTTGATGTGTTATGGTTGTTGCCTCTGTTTGGGTGCTCTTGCAAGTAGTTTTTATGTTAGGAAAAATACATACATACTTCCAAATAACAACAACACACCTATTCTATCTTTTCTGCTGAAATATAGACAGTTCTAAGAGCTAATAAACAGCCACTAAAATGCATGTGTAGACACAGGTATTTTTGGTCACATGACCCTGGATAAAACCCCCCCGGGGAAAACCAGTTCCCCCCGGGGAAAACCAGTTTTGAGATATGATGTATATATGAGGTAGAGCTAATATCTTTTACAGTAAACAAAATACAATAAGAACTTGGTACAATAGCAACTCTAGAATGAAGAAGATATCCAAGCTCAAACTGCCAGATGCCCAAATCTATGGTGCGCCCCCTCTGAAACTGCCAGATCTGCTCCAGAAATCCACTGAGACGCCAGAATGTAAATCCCCTCCACAGGAATGACTGTCCTGCTGCTGTGATCACTTTGCAACTGACATCAAGGAATTCTGATGGCTAGAAACTTATCCAGGAAGCAAACAGCCTGCTAATGCCATGCGCCCTCCTCAAAGATGAAGTCTCTCCACAAAATAATAGGTGGTAGCTGCTCCAAGCTGCACTCATGCAAAGCTAGCGGCCTCCTCCTATGCTCCTCATGCAACAATCCTCATGCTCTAACTCCAAAAACTCCTCCTCTCCAAAGCAAAAGTCTCCTCTAGAACAATGCGCCCCTCCTTTGGCCTTTTGCCCCTCTTTAGGAAAGAATAGGGAAACCTAAGATCCAATGGATGAGATCATCCTAAATCAAAGGTTGAGATCACTCCTCATAAATGTAATCTTGAAACCCACTTTTGGGTTAATTCCCTAAGTCAACTCATGTCTCCTCAAAATCACCAAAAAGGTAATTTAATGTTCACTTTAGCCAAAAGTGACATAATGCACTTTAACCAAAGTCAAAGTACAAATAGACATAAAGTACTAGGACAAAGTGCCAAATGACTTTCCCACATGTGCTAAGGAGGGAAAACACATGGGGAACACCTCCCAAGGTACACAAATCAACAGGGATACCATACACAATGCTATCCACTTCGACTCCAAAATCCCTCCTCGCATTCTACGGATGCACTTTCACGCCTGCTTCATTCGGGTAATGTTTTACAATTCTTTGCTCATTTTATAATAGTTAGTATTGTTACTATTCACCCAATCACTCTCATTCCTATTCTATTGTAACATGAATCCTCTCATCATGATCCCATGAATGATATAATTTACTTATTGGAGGGGTGTGAGGCATCGGTGCTGCTAGACCCTATGACTAGTCCAAAGAATGGAGCAGAGAAAGATGCACCACCCAACGTCTCACTCCGCGCCTTCCACGTCATAGATGATGCCAAGACCAAGATCAAATCCATTTTCCCTAAAATTGTTTCCTACGCTGACATTCTCGCCATAGCATCCAATGATGTTGTTCTTTTGGTAACTCTTTGACTTTATTTCTCTAAATATTCCTTGCATTAACCAAAAAAAAAACAAGGTATAGGGAATTTATATATCTAATGATTGATTAGTAAACTCAACAACAATTTAACAAGAAGGAGGCCGACACTGGGATGTTCTCAAAGGACGAAAGGACAGAGTCGTCTCCAAGGGAAGCGATACGAGAAATTTACCAGGTTCCACCTTCAACATCTCTCAGTTCATTCAAATCTTTTCCCTTCGTGGACTTTCTCTCCATGATCTCGTAGCATTGTCCAGTAATTATTACATATTGTCTCCATGATATATCTATTCTCTTCTCTGGTTGTATAATGATTGATATTATTCATGGATGAATGCAATAATCAACAACAGGAGGGCACACATTGGGGTTCTCTCATTGTTCTTCGTTTGAGTGCAGAGTCCACAACTTCAACGCTACGCATAACGTCCATCCAACCATGGAGCCACACTTTACGCAGAAGCTACGCAGGGTCTGCCCACATCCCAACACCAACCGCAGTGTAGGCTCTTTTCTAGATTCCATCGCTACTCACTTTGACAATGATTGCTTCCAAAATCTGGTATAAGGAAAGGGAGTGTTTGCCTCCGACCAGGCAATGTTCTTGCAAAGTGGTTGAACAAAAGCCATTGTGCAGAGATTCACGAGTGATGAGAAGGCCTTCTTCAAAGATTTCTCAACCTCCATGCTCAAGATGGGGAGTGAGCAATGACAACAACATACCAAGCAACCAAACAATTGTTTATAGTACTTGCAAGTGACCAAGTGCAGGACATGCAAGTGACCAATTGCCATTGTGAGACACCAACACCAAAGCCACCTCCAGATATTGCAAAGGAGTTTATGGACTTTATGCGTACAAAGACATCAAATATTTAATGTTTGAGAATTAATGCTAAGTTGAAACTTAGCATTAATTCACCTTGCTTGCTGCATATTCAGTTTATTTAGTTTCAAACCCTCAGTTTCCTATGTTTGAAAATCCTCTTACCTCAGTATAAGGCCAAATAAAAGATAAAAATAAAACCTTGGATAAAAGAATGAAATACAACTTAAAAAATGCAGGAGTTACCCAAAACTTTATGTTAAAACATGGAAACGGTGCATAATTAATAAAAATGCATAAAACAACTTACTATAGTTCCTACTACCCCTCGGGCAGGGACTAATAATATGACTTTAATTAGACCTTTACACATAACCTTCCACCATATTTGAATGTAAAAGGTTAAAATACCATTTCATGATAATACTACTTTACCTAAACATTTACCAATGGTTTTTATCAAAGTTTGAAGTCAACATTACATATCAATAAATGAATTTCCCAATCAAATTATAAGATTAAATGGCATTTTCGTCGGCCTGAGTTTGAATTCAATTTTTTTTTTAATAGTCGTCCGTGGTCAACATTAAATAAATTGTATTCTTTTGTTGGGTCACTGACTATTTATTTACGTAGCGCGTAAATTTCTACAACTATATTTGCACCGAACAAAGAAGCGTGAGCAATTTCTACAACTATATTTGCACCAAACAAAGAAGCGTGAGCTTGACAACGCGACGCCAGTCTGAAAGAGTTTTATATACACAGCTCTCTGTTCTGCCCAGCGCATTTCGTTTTTTTTTAAATATATTAACATGGCAAAAAATAGGAGGAAAGTAATTTCGGGCAAAAGAATTTTCCGGGAGACCAAAGAAGATGAAAAAATAATTTCTGAGTGCACGAAAGACACAGCGAAGCTTGAAGATATTGAGAAGGTCACAGAACATCTTGCAAACAAAGATAGGAAGTACGAGGCCGCAGTTTCTAAACCTTTAGAAGTTTTGCAGGAAGCCGAGGAAAGAATCAAAATAGATACTTCTGTGAACGAAGAGTACTGCAGAGCAGTGGTCTCTGCTAAAAATAATCTAGAAGAAGAAGTTTTGAAATTGAATGAAGAAATTCAGGCGATATTCGCAGAATTCCAGGCAGCAAGGAAGGCTTGGGACTTGGAAAAGGATGAGCTGTTATCGCAAATTGTCGCAGCAAGAAAGGAGAGCGAAGAGATGTCTATTCAAAACAAGAGGGTTTTACTTCAATATAAAACAGAAAAAGTTGAGTTGGAATCTGGTTTGAATGAATCCAAGGTAAGTTGTCAAGAATTATTTCAGAAAATGGTAGAAAACAGACAACAATGGGATTCTGAAAAGGGAAATTTGGAAAGCAATGTTGTAGAGCTGCGAAGAAAGCTTGAGACGATGACTACTGAAAGGATTACTAAGTTATCAAAACAGAGAGCTAAGCACTGAAGTAGAGTCGTTAAAGGCCCAGTTAAATGAAAGTAATGCTACAGCATATCAATTGAAAGATCAAGTTTCATCAGTTTCAGCTGCTAAAACGTTTCTTGAGAAAGAAAAAAATTCTTTACAGACTGAAATGGACAGAAAAACATTTATTTCGGAAGAAAAACAAGAAAGCCTCAGAAGAAAGGTAAGGGAGTTGGAAACAGGATTGGATTCTGTCTATAAGGATCTAGATACCTCCACGGCAACAATAATGGAAAAAGAGAGCGTTGCTGTTGATTTACGATATAAGCTTTCAGAGATTGCAGAAACCAAAAAGCTCCTAGAGGAGAAAAATAGAGCATCATTGAGCGATGTAAAGAAACTTACAGTAGTTTTAGAAGAAGAAAATGCCCGCCTTCAACTAAAAATAAGGGAGCTGGAGAGTAGTTCGCAATCTCTCAACAAGGATCTTGAATCAAAAGATGTTCATCTCGAAGAAGAAAATGCACGTCTTCAACAAAAAATAAGGGAGCAGGAGACGAGTTTACATTTTCTCAACATGAGTCTTGAATCAAAAGATGTTGAGCTCCAAGATTTGGGGGCTCGGCGTCCACATTTTCCAGCGAAGTCGCAACAAAAGGCAGCACCACAAAGCCAGAAGTGGAGATCTTATTTAGTTAAAAGTGTTAGAATATTAGTACTTTTAATTGTTAATCCCAACATACAATGATTTTTTTCTTTAATTTATTATGGAATGTTAATTTCCAATTTAAATATATGATTATATTTTGTCATATTCTTTTATTTTTTTTAACATGAACCGGCAATTTTTTTCGTAGTCTGGACTTGGCTTCCTTTAATTCTTTTCTCTCAGTATTCTTTTCTCTTAGTACTGAAATTTATTAGTATCTATTAGGATCTGTTTTCGAAATTTAGAGTTAATGGAATATTAATGATGATGATGATGATTAAAGTTCACTAAGACCTAATTGGTCTATGGGACCGTAAGTGATTACTTGTGATTCTTTAAAATTTTGTTTATGTGCTTGAAAAGCATTAAGAGAAGCTTTC
>CBVK0101112499.1:0-18641 GCA_900067695.1 Picea abies | reverse complement strand
CGATTAAGATAAATTATTATATATTTCCATACAACAAAAAAGAAACAGATCCATCACCCTTGGATCTAAAAACTTTATGAAATAAGGAGGAGTCTTTCAAAGTTTTCTGAACCTTCTTCACTATCCTTGCAACATATAATCCATCCTTGTTAAATACTTTGTATATATGTTGTACTTTTAATTGTTGAAAATTCCTCCATCCTTGTTAAAAACCTTGTATATATGTTGTGCTTTTAATTGTTGAAAATTTCTTTTCAAAAAATAAATTTTTGCCATCCAAGGCTCAAGAGAGATTGTTATCATTTGCAAACCAATCAATAATAACTTTTGAATCACCCACTAGTTGTAACCTTGTTATCTTTTTAAAGTATGCAAAATATAAAATGCACCAAAGTTCACCCCTCATGTTAGTTCCTCTGCCACAATTCATCTTTATTTTGAAAGTGCCTTCAATAGGACATTTTAATACAGCTTCGGCCCCACATTTTTTCCGCTTGTCTCATGATGCACCATCAAAAAAACCTACTCCCAAATCCCAGTCAAGTAAAGGAGGCCTTTCTACCCTGCACAACATAGAAGAAGTTGATCATTTTAATTCTCCCAAATCCTGTTGCAAACTCTAATTAGATTCGGCGGGTGGTCCTCAAAGATAACCAAATTCCTATGATTCCAAACCTCCCAGCATATGAAACATGGGAGTTCTTTCCAACTTACTTCCTTTCTTATCTAGTTTTGTAAACATCTATCAATCTATTTACCCTCCCAACAAACCTTTAGTTTTAAATCCTTGCTAATTTTAACCCATATCTCTTTTGTAAAACTACATTTCACAAAGAGATGATGTACATTTTCCTCAGCAATCCCACAAAGAACACATCTGTAGGCCCATTGAAACCTCTTTTGATCAGGTTCTTCCAGGTAAGAATTCTTTGTTTAAGCATGAGCCAAATAAAAAGTTTGACTTTTAGTGGGAGCTACCAAGTCCAAAGATCTACATACCAAAAATTTGGTTCCACCTCCACAGTCTCCAACATTTGAACTTCATAAGCTTGTTTTGCACTTACCTGTCCACCTTTTGTATACCAAGACCATAATAAGGTGTCTTTGTCACTATTTAGATCAAACCACGATCCTACAAGCCCCTTTATAAAAAATTTCCATTCCTCTCTTTGTTCCCCAACCAGCCCCAACATCTCAACCTTTTCCAGCTAGTATGTCTTTTGTTCTCCATGCTACCTGTTCCCACTTGTGTCAGATATTCTATACCTTTTTCCTTCATAACATTAATAAGATTCCTTGACATCTTGTGGTAATTATGAGACCCAACCATCGGATCAACTCAAATTCTAACATCCCTCCCATTTCCAAGTTTCCACACCAGCCAATCAGTTAAGATAATTAAAGAAGAGGTAAGTTCTCTCCATATATTTGAAGCTACATTCCCATTTTTCTTACCTTCTCTGAACCACTCAATGACAATTTTCTTCTTGATGTATATTTTGATTATCACCTCATGCCAAAGGCCAGGTATCATGACACACCTCCACAAGCCTTTTGTCGCTAAGGCTTTCCCAAAAGAAAAGATATTTTTGATACCCCAACCACCATCCTTTTTAGATTTTGCAATTTTTTTCCAACTGATCAAATGCATCACTTCTTCTATTTTTTTTTCCAGTCCACAAGAAGCTAAACATTCTCTTTCTGATATTGTTGAGTATACCTTTATGTATCTTTGCCAGAGAAATCCAATACACAGGAATACTTTTGAGCACAACTTTAACAAGTGTCACCCTCCCCCCTAAAGTAAGCCATCTATGGCTCCAATTTGATATTCTTTTTTCAAATTTCTTCTCCATCCATTGCTAGACAACCTTAGTGTAGCAGTTGAGTTTTAAAAAACACCCAATATACTTAAAACCAACATCTACTGGTTTTACCTCAAAGGGCATCAACTCCTTCAACAGAGGTAGATCCTCAAATTTCCAACCTGCTTCAAGGAAATATGACTTTTGTGGACTAAAATCCATCCATGTAACCTTGCAAAACAAATCCATCACATCCTTAAAAACTTCCCATTCAGAAATGTTTCCACTCCCAAACATAATGACATTGTCTACAAACATCAGATGGGTAATACTTAAGCCTCTTGCCACGAGTACCCCTTCTATATTATTTTCCCTAACTTTCTCTTGTATGGATCTGCTTAGCCCTTCTACCACCAAAAGGAAAAGTAAAGAGGATAAAGGACACACTTTCCTTAATCACCTTTAACTCTTAAAGAAATTGGTAGGCCTACCATTTATCAACACAACAAAATTTGTAGAAGTCACACACCTAAAATCCAATATGTAGCTTCTAGACTTAATCCCACCTGAAGCAAAACAAGTCTAAGAAACCCCCAGTCCACTCTATCATAGGCCTTTATCAGATCCAGTTTTAGAACCAAGGCTTTAATATTCTTTACCTTGATACTGTTTAAAACTTCCTGTACTACACCTATAGCATCAGTAGTTTGTCTTCCCTCAAGAAATGCAAATTGTTCCTTAGAAATTCCAAAAAACAAACAGGATTTAATTCTAGAAGCAATAATCTTAATAATGATATTATACACCAAATTACATAGGGAAATAGGTGTAAACCCCCCAAAGGATTATGGTTTCTCACTCTTAGGTATAAGAGAAAGAAAAGTAGCATTCATAGCACCACTAACCCTACCTTTTCTCTTGGTCTCTTCAACCATCTCCAAAATATCATTTCCCAAAAGGTCAGAAAATGCCAGAAAAAATTCTACAATCCAGCCATTCGGCCCAAGAATTTTTGAAGCACTAAAACCTTTTAGTGTAGACAATGTTTCTGCTAAAGTTACTGGATCAACCACTGTTTTTTCTTCTTCCTCTGAGAACATTCTAGGATAATTTTTCAAGATTGCTAACCGATCATAAATATAGAGATTCTGCTGTGCCCTGAAGATATTTTGATAAAAAACATATGCTTCCTTATGTAGCCCTTGACTACAATTAATCACAGTTCCATCTTCCTTGGTAATATCCCATATAGAATTTATCTATTTTCTGGAGTTGGCATAGGCATGGAAGAACTTAGTATTTCTATCTCCTTCAGCCAACCAGTTTAAGCTACTCTTTTGCCTCCATGTCTCCTCCTCCTATATCACACATACCATTTTCCCTTTTTCTTTTTCTACAACCATCAGATTTTCTTCCTCCTTCTCAAACCCCTCTGGAGAATTAGTGTAAAAAGTATCCAATTCCATTTCAATCTTTAATAATTCTTCCTTTGCTGTTAGTTTTTTCTTTCTTTCCCTATTTATTACCAAAGACATAAGTAACTTTAGCTTTTTGACCAAAGCATCCATAGTATTTAAAGTCTCATTCCCCAACAGGCCATTCCATCTTTCTCTCACTAAATTTACAAACTCTAGTTCCTCAAGCCAAATTGAGTTAAATTTAAAAGGGTAGCCAATATGTCCTATATAATTTTCCAAGTGCAGAATCACCGACATGTGATAAGAAATCTTTGTATTACAAACCGAAGTTCTGTATCATAACCCTGACAATGCTACATCCTCTAAGATCGAAAAACGATCCAATCTCTTAGCAATGTAATTCTGACCTCCTCTGTCATTTCTCCAAGTAGGGAGCATCTTTAACGGCTCAACATCCACCAGTCCCTCAACTTGTATCAGTTGGTTGAAATAGAGTTATAAAGGATCAACTCTAGCATGGGCTCCCCACAATTATCTATTTGCAGTAGTAAAATCTAGGTCTCCTCCCAATATCAGATTTTGTTCTTTGAGAATCCCATCCCTTTTAAATTTTTCCCAAAACACCTCTCTTTCAGCATAAGGACCATAACAATTTAACACTTTCAACCTTTTATTTAGATATTTAGCAACTCCATCCAACAATATCCCTGCAGGAGTCAAGAAATCATAACAATCAACCTTTCTTGGATGCCAGGAAGTTAATAGTCCTCCAGAAAGTCCTTTAGAATCCACTCCATTGAAATAACAATTTGGAAGTAGCTTCATAAACAATTCTCTCTCTTTTTCTTCACAACCCATAGTTTCTTGGATTAGCAAAACATCCAGTTTTTATGAGTCTAAGAACCTTTTGAGGGCTAAATACTTTGAGGTTCCCCCCACTCCCCTAACATTCAGAGTAGAAACTATAATTTTCTAACCCTTTCCAGGGCTTTCTATGCTCTAAGAGCTCTCGTTCCTTCACTCATCATAACACTAGGCTTAACACAATTTTCTTTCTCTTGCACTAATTTTCTCACACTTCTAGTTTTAGTGGAGAGAAATATTTCTCCAGTCCTCCACACAGTACTCACTTTAATAAGGAAACTTCTCCCCTCAAGGTGTGAGTAGGCTCACACATGCCAGTCTCCCCCTTCCCAATCTTTGCTATATTCTTTGGGACAGGTTCCCCCCAACAAAAATCGACAAAGGTGCATGATTTAATATATCTCTATAGGATGGTATAAAGTTTATAATGGAATCATCTATCTCAGAGAGTACAATTGGGTCCTATAAAAATATTTCACTATGTGAGTCTAATGATCCAACTTCCAGGTCTTGTGTAGTTTCTAGAGGATACTCAACCCTCCCCTTCAATCCCACAAACAGATTATCACTAGGGATTTCCAGGGGAGGTAGCTCACAAACCAGAATACCAGTGATCCTTATCTTATCGAGATCAAAGTTTATTAAAGACAAATAATTTATAGTGATTCCATTAGCCTCAAATATACCCTATGTTTGCCCATCCCGAGACAGAGAAACAACTTCCACACCCCCAGAAAAATCACCAATCCTCTCCTCAAAAGGGTCGCCTTTACCCACTAAACACGAAGAACCTCCATTCCTGGAGGTTTCCATACCCTCCACCAAATCACAGATTTGATCCTCATTTAACCCTGAATGTGCAGAGATCTCTCTTTTCACAGATTTTCCTATACCCTCCACTTCCACCAACCTCACAAGACCGAGAGGTGATCCTATGGCCTCTATCCTAAAACCTTTCTTACTGCCCCTTGTCCTGATAGACAAATATTCTAAAACAGAACTCCCACCTGTCTTTAACCTCTCCTTAGGTTCATTCTCTACCATGGGGGCCTCCTTCCCTAAAGCCTTGCTCCAAAATAAATCACTAACATGCAACATAGAATTAACAATTGAACACAGATTCAGAGACTTACTGATTCCATCATCGCTATCCAGACCTGGAGTAGGCAACAAGTGAGACCATTTTGCATCCTAAAGCAATGTTGTTGGATGTTTTATATGTAGCTCCTCATCGCTATCCTATGCATCCCATACCGACGACTCTTTGAAATTGATACCAGTGCACTGGTACCTCAGATGCTCTGTTTCCTTACAAAATGTGCACCTAAAAGGTACCCCCAAGTAATCTAGATGTTGTTGTATCACCTTCCCCCTCCAAACAATGTCCATTTCAGCCAGGATTCCGCCATTTATATCAACTTCCACTAGTAGTTTACCCATCATCCTAAGTAAACCTAACAAAATCTTTGAATCAACGTGGAAGAACTTTCCAATGGAATTTTGAATCTCCTTAAAACCCTCCAAACTCCACAAAGCTAGCGGGGAGCCATGTACCAAGACCCAAAAGTGTCTAAAATGGATGCGTTCCTTATCTGGATTGAAAGAACAATGCCAACGCTTTAGCAGTACCGACCTCTGGTCAAAATGTAAACCACTGGAAAATAACTCAATATTGGGCCCCATTTCTCAGCTACCCATTCATTTATATCTCAACCTTCCATCGCCCAGTAGTTGAATCTACCAACCAACCCTCTTGCAGAAAGGGGTTCTACTTCCAACATTCATATATCCTGATCGAGGGTTAAAGTGGGTTTTTCCTTTTTTACCCTCTATGCTTTCGGACCCATTCGCACTAAGATCTCCTCCTTGTTGTTATTCACAACTGTTTTTAAACCTACTAAGTTTGATGTCTTCACCCCCAATGTTGTCAACACCACTCTACTATTGCCTCCCACAACGTCCCGACCAATTCTGTCCCCCCTTATATCTGCCCCTTCCTTCCCATTAAGGGATACACCAGACCTATCAACCCTTCTCCTCCTGTTACCATAGTCCGAAAACACATTCTCCTTTCCCTGCTCTATAACGAAAAGAGTCGATTCTGACTCTTCGTCTACCTTACAAATTGACTTTATCTTGAAAGCCTCTGCATAATTGATTGTCATTATGGAGGAATTTATTGCGCACACTTCCCCACCATTTTCTTCTTCTTGAGCAAAAAGGTCATTTATAACCTCAATCAATTCTTTACCTTTGTTCCCATTCAAACAGATGCCACCTATCCCATGCAACGCACAGTTCTCCAACTCATCCCCTCCCTTAAACGCCCTCATGTCATATGGTAATAATGAGTCACGGTACTTTCTGATCTCATCTATTTAGTCCTCGTCCGATCTAAACAGGTTCCCTATCTCCACCAAAGATCCTCTGTCAGGCCACCAACAGGGATCACAACACCTACCTCCATAAACCCTAGGGGTTTACATGTCAGCTCCTACAATCAATGACCCTAGTCTAACCACTTCCCTCCTATCTGCTTCCAGTTCATCTAGTCAATAGATCCAAGCCGCACATCTCCCTCGGACTCTAAACACACAGATCCCCATTCTTTGATCTCGACTCGGCTCCTTTTCCCAGAGGTCTAGCTTTTCCAATCTTCCACCAATTCAAATTTAAATAAAACTTCGTTATCAAAACAAAACTAAGTTATGAAAACAAAACAAATTCATATTTAAAATTTTAATAGTAAAATTATCATAATATTTTTTTTAAAGTCAATATTCAAATGAATATTTGTGGGAATTCCAATTTGGAGATACTAATTTTTACTAATTGAAATTAATATTGTAAACATGGCTACTCACAATTTTTTTTGAAAATAAAATAAGATAATTTTTTTGTTATTGATGTGGGAAAGCACGAATTCACGAAAATATAAATACATTTAGATAGTTTAATAAGTTTGACCACTTTGACTTCCTCATAGACCTTTGATCCCATATGATTAATACGTAAATGTTAACTTATACCTATAATGCTTAATATTACACTATTAACATTAAACTATTGATAAGAGCAACAATATCTTTACCTTGGGCTTTTAATATTAATATTCAATTATTAATACTTTATATTATAAATATATTATTTATATATTATATTATATGTCGATGAGTATTTCTGTACATATGGGAGAATGTCTACCCGATGTTTCGAACTAGAGAAACATCAACAATCTCTCTCAACGAGGGGAGATATTTTTCATCATGCCAAGATTTCCTATAAAGTATCCAAACTTTTGTCTTAGACAGAGACTTGGTGAGAATTCCCACAATTTGCTTGTCTGTGGATATGTACTGGAGCTTTACTTCTCCCTTTTGTACCATGTCTCGAATGAAGTGATATTTGATCTCATTGTGCTCATGATCAAATAGTGTTGCAAGAACCTTTTGGAGCCAAGATCCTTTATCTCGAACTTTGAGGTCAACTCCATCTTACATTTGTCAATGAGTCTTGTTGATGTAATCATTTCCGGCATGCGACCACGCCCTGTAATTAGGAAAATTGCGACCAAAAGGGATGTGGTCACTTTGTGTGCATAGGATGCTCACGACCATGACCGTATAATTGCAAAAATATAATAAAATAAATATGATGTAGATCTATTAGATATGGGACTCAACTCTCGATGCCCTGGAAAGTGTAAGCTCTAATACCATGTTGCATTTTATTATTTTCATATCTGATAGTTATTTCCCTTTGATTTCAAAACAAAACTTCATCACGCCACAGGTATCATAGAACAACTACACACTAAAAATCTTAACTTGACTTGGTGAACTTATTGATTGGTTGTTGTAAGTAAATATATTATATATAAGATGGGCTATTACATTTGAGGGCCCTGATATATATACTTGGGTGAAGTGTCCCTTCACTTAATGGACATGTCTTTTCATTATTGATTTATTATTAATTATATATTATATTATAATAATTATTATACTTTAATATTTATACATTATATTATAAATATTTCATTTATATATTATATTTTATGTTGATGATTATTAACTCACATATGGAAGAATGTCTACCCAATGTTGCTAACTCGAGAAACATCAACAATATATTCATATTTTTATGTAAAGGGAACTTGATAGATATGTAATTGACAGAGTCAAACCTAATCAAAATTGACTTCATCTAGAAGACACCTTATAAAAATGCAATAGGGAGAGAGTGAAAGTCGGGAAGGAGAGGTTCCAAAATTGGTCTCATTGCATGTAATGGTTCTTCTTAATGGAATCCTTCTTCTCCAATTCTCCTTCTTTCTCATATTTTTGTGGTGTATTTAGTTCATGGATTTTCGTCAATGTTACTGCAATTAATTTTATGTCATATTTGTAATGTTTCTCTTCTCCTCTCTTGACATTCATGCCTTCCGTATATCATCCCTCAAGATATGGATCAGTAGAATAAGAGAGGTATTATCTTTATGTGTTTCTCTATGCATGTCCCCAACGAGATCAAGGTATAAGGAGTTGGGACTCGAACTATTTGGGCCTTTGAAAAACCGTCCTTGCAGACCCCAACAACCTCCCATGGTGGAAGAAAAGAGAGACGATGGAGTAGGAGATCCTATTAAACTATTGCTCGAGGAATCCCTCGCGCGAAACAGGAATGAGGTGATGGATAAATTTTCCTAGATCCTTCGACGACTGCCAAAAACTGACACATATTCATCAAGAAACTCCTTTGGAGGTGCCATCCCATTCAAGATATAAGTTATTTTTTATATTCCTATATTTGAAGGTCAGATATATGCAGATGCTCTAGATAAATAGTTGAATAAGCTCAAAGGGTATTTTTCTATCCATAATTTTTTTGATAGAGAAAGATCACCTTTGCGCTCCTTAAGGTTTTCCCCCATGTCAAGGATTGGTGGGACACTTATTGTTAGAAAAAGGCCACAGAGGAATCCACACTATTTGCAGTCGAACCCATTTGGGGTTCTTTCAAGGATGCTATTAAGGAACAATATTACCATATTGGAAGCTACGAAGACTAGTATAGAAAATGGACCACATTGTAGCAGGAAAGGGACCAAACTGTGCCAGATTTCACAAATGTATTCCATACCTTGCGCACCAAGATGGGTATCAAAGACTCTAAAGGACACCTAGTGCTCAAGTACTGTGGAAGTATACATCAATAAATCCATACATAAATGGATTTTCTGGACATCTCATCCCTGGGCACGACTTATAGGTATGCCATTAAAATCAAGCAGAAATTTAAATAAAAGAAGCGGGAGTTTGGACCTACGAATTCCTTACAGCAGAAGCATGGAAAAGGTAGCCCCAACCCACAGAAAAAAAAAAATAGAGCAAGGATAGACCACTGCAGGACAACTAATCCAAGCCTCAAACAAAGAAGGGTAATGGGAAGACAAATAAATACACTAGAAAGTGGCGCGAATTCCATAAAAGTCACTGGAATAACATCGATGAATGTCACTTGAAGCAGTTGTTGGTGGCCGAGTTGAAAACCTCAAAGTCAGATGGGGTTCCAACTCAGAATTAGAATCAGACAAGGGGAAGAAGAGCATTGATGTGGATTTCAATATCACCATCACTACCACCATGTTCCAACCTAGTGAACCCAAAGAACCAAAGGAAGGTGAGTGCCTTTTTCACTCACATATGTGGGTGAAAGGTTCTTCACTGCACTTCATTGTTGATAGAGGAAGTCAAAAGAACCTTATCTCAGCAAAGGTCGCCAAGAGATTAGACCTACCGACAACATTAGACCCATATCCTTACACCATCGGGTGACTCCTGAAATGGAGATATATTTGCGTCATCCAACAATATTGCCTACCCTACAACTTCAATCTCTTCAAGGCTGAGGTATTGTGTGATATTTCCCCCCCTTGGAGTTTGTGATGTTATTTTAGGCCAACCTTACTTGTGGAAACGCCATGTTGTATATGAGTCTAAAACTCATAGTTTTATTATTACTTTGGGTAGACAATTGTATAGGATACCAGAGGTAGCTCATCCTACCACCATTTACTTTATCTACGCTAAGCAATGCAGAAAGGTCATCTCCTAGAACAATAAATTTATCTTCTTTATGATTCGCTCTCAAAGTGAATAGAAGGTCGTGATCACATCCATGGCCTCAGAACATGTCCTCTCCACACACAAGAAGGAGGTGGACAAGGTCGTGGGGGAATACAAAGACACATTCTCTTGACCCGCTTGTGTACCTCTTCACTACTAGGTCAAGAATTCAATCAATCTGACCCTAGATGCACCTATACACAATGGGCCAATCTATTGTAGCTATTTTATGGAAAATGAGGAATCAAGTGCTAGATCCAAGAGATTCTTGAAAATGAGAACATCCTACCAAGATTCTCACCCCGTGGAAGCCTAATTGTACTCGTGCAGAAGGAAGACTGGACCTGGAGACTCAGCATTGATTATAGAGCACTAAACACAATCATAGTTAGGATCATGTACCCAATTCCCCGAACTGATGACCTTCTTGACTAGCTCAAGGGAGCTAAGTACTTTAGTAAGATTGACCTAAAGTCCAGCTACCACCAAGTCCAAATAAAATAGAATGATGTATGGAAGACCGCTTTCAATTCCAAAGAAGGTATTTTTGAATGGTTGGTCATGCACTTTTGTTTGAAGGATGCCCCAACCAGTTTCATGAGGGTGATGGATGATATCTTGTGGCCTTTCACCAATTATTTTATGGTGGTATATCTGGATGATATCCTCATCTTCAACAAGAGTTGGGTGGAACACTTGCAACATATTCAACAGGTCCTTCACACTCTATGACAACACAAGCTATATGATAACTTGGAAAAATTCTCCTTCAACATGAACATGGTCCAATACCTAGGATACATTGTTGAAGACCATGGTGTGCAGGTGGTTCCAACCAAGATCTAGGTCATTTGTGATTGGCCAGCCCCAACCACATTAACCAAGCTTTGAATTTTCTTGGGACTTGCCAATTTCTATTGTAGGTTCGTATTGGGATTCTCCCATATTGCATGGACCCTCACTGAAGTGACCAAGGGTGGTGACAAATAAAATTTTGTGTGGGTACAATCACAATAGAAAGTGTTCGATGATCTGAAACATATCTTGTTCTTAGCCTCGGTGCTCTCATTACTCGATTTGTAACAACATTTTGAGATTGAGACAGATCTCTCAGATTGTGCTTTGGGTGCAATTCTCACTCAATACATACATACTATGACCTATCATAGTGAGACACTATCATATGCCATCTATAAGTACCCCACTTTTGAAAAATAAATGTATACCACTTTACAAGCCTGTCTCTAATGGAATTATTACATTCTTGGGAAGAAGACAATCATCCACACTCATCACAAGCCTTTGCAGTTCATGAAAACACAAGGAAAATTGTAGAATGCCCACCATAATAATTGGTCCACATACTTGTAGTAGTTTCATCTCAACATAAAATATAATAGCACCAATCATGTTGTTAACTTCCTCAGTCGATCTCCAGTTGCAACATGAACCATGGTGTTCAACTCCTGCGAACATGTGGCCTTCGGGTGGCCCCAACTCTACGAGAGAAATCCTAACTTCTCTACCACTTACCATAAGTTGGTCGTAGGCACACCCGTCACTGAATTTCATCTTCAAGACAAAATTTTATTCCATCTGGATCATCTTTGTGTTCCTTCAAGCAAGTGGGTGAAGATGATTTTGGAATCTCACTACAGTCATACGGGAGGACACTTTGGTGTGGAAAAGATAGTGGCACTATTGCAAAATTATTTCTATTGGATGACACTTCGATAGGAATTTGACAAGTAAATCCACTCGTTCACTACCTCCACTATTTACAAACCATCCATTAAGAAGCAAGGCATGTACACCCCTCTTACTACTACCAACAGGCCCTGAGAATTCATCTTGAGGTTAATGTTAGAAAGATGTAGGAAATGTCAGATCTCATTGAACATTAAGAAATGTATATTTAGCACACCGTTTGGAATCCTACTTGGACACATTGTATGCAAACAAGGCTTGATAGTAGACCATGAAAATATTATTGTTATTGTCAATTTACCACCACCAAAGTTAGTGCATCAGTAGAGAGAAACATTGGCTCACACAGGGTACTACAGGAAATTCATAAAGGGCTATGCAAATATTATTGTGCCCATGGAGAAGTTACTAAAGAAATTCATCAGGTTTCAGTGGAATGATGAATGCCAAGAGAGAATGGACAAACTAAAAGACAATATTGTGACAACACCAACTCTGAGCTTTCCATATTGAACAAAATAATTTTATTTGCATGTGGACGCTTCATCCATTGCACTTGGAGAAGTTTTGGCACAACCAGGTGAAGGAGACATTCATCACCCAATATAGTTTGCTAGTAGAAAGTTGTATGAATCTGAGCAGAACTATAACACTATAGAAAGGGAAGTTCTAGATATGGTATATTCCCTACAAGAGTTTAGACATCATTTATTGGGTCAACATTTTAATATGTTTATGGATCATTTCGCCTTGAAGTACCTAGTTAGCAAGCCAGTGTTGAGGGGAAGGATCTGTATATGGATGTTATTGTTTCAGGAATACGATTTTGAAATCATAGTAAAACCAAGGAAGTTGAATGCAGGACCAGATCATCTGTCAAGAATTACTAATGGAGAGGAGCCAAAGAACTTGGAGGAGAATTTTCCTAATGCTAACTTATTTTCCGTTTAGATTGCTGATGATTATTTTTTTGACATCGTTGGATTGTTGAGCAAGGAGTGGCTCCCAAGGAATTCACTGTTGTACAGAAAAAATAGTTGGTAGTGCGCATTGCAGACTATCATCCAATTGTAGGTCATTTATACAAGTTAGGTGCAGATGGAATTTTGAGAAGATGTGTGATGGAGCATGAACACTCCATGGTTTTAGAAGAAGCACATGAAGGCATAGTTGGAGGGAACTATGCAGGAAATCCTATAACATAGAAGCTATTGCACACAGGATTATTGATGCAGGAGCATCGTAAGCAAGCCCACAAAGAAAGTGCAAGAGCAGAAGACAGCTGGATATGCACCAATGCGCTTGTTTTTCAAGATGTTTTGAAATTTAATGTAGGGACATTAATGTAATAGATAGAAGGATGTATTGCATTTATATTTTGGATATTGTAAACAGATCTTGAGATTTTCTCTCATCTATCGGTTATGGAGGAATTTAATTCTGATGAATGTAAAGTAGGTAGATTTTAATTTCTGATAACATAGCTTTGAACTGTAGGAGGGAAAACTCGTAAAAGACACCCTCGTATGTATTGTATGTTATTATTATTCTCATTGTAATTCTAAGTTGTAGAGGAAGAGAGCAAAAATAATAGGAGAAAAAAGACTGTGATATTTGTATAAGCAGATAGCTGTCGCTATTGGACCCACCTACAGGAGCACTGGAATTAATATAAGAATTCTTTGATTTGATTTCATGTTGTGCCATGGTTACTATTTACATCTATTGAATGGTATGTTTACAATATGTTTATATTATTTGTTATTCATTTGTTTCAATGTTGTGTGTGTATGTATACTCTTGATTTGATGTTGAATGTATGAGGTCTGCGAGGGGAGAAGTATGAGTTTCAATTGCTTCTCTTCCTGAAAAATCCTGCAAGGAGTGCAGTGATAGTCCACAAGGAGTGCATTGACGAAGTTCTGAGTTTCATCTCAGAAAATCTCAGGAGGGATACCGTTGATTCTTATACCAGTAGAAGTGTAGGTATAGAATAGAGCCATGCAAGGTGTGCGCAGGCTGGTTGAAGTCTCGGACTTACCTAATCAAGGAGAATATTGAAGAACTATTGTCACAAGGAGTGCACAGAGTTGAAGGGTTAAATAACCATAGGTTATTTGCGAATTCCGCAAGGAGTGCGTGCAAGAAACCCTTAGAGATCTTGAGTTATAGTAGAGAGGTCAAGCTCAGGAAGGAAAGGGACTTGGAAGATGTTCGAAGGAGGGGTGAGGTCTGGAGTCACCTCTTAGAAGCTAAGTCTAGAAGGAGAAGACGCCAATTCATTTGGCCAGAAGTATTTGAGAAGTCTGAACGGATGGTCGAAGTTCTCAGGGGGAGAGTCACCGAAGTTCAATGGGCCATTAGATCTTGCAGATCAATGAAAGGTTGAGGCTGAGTGTATTTTAGCACTCATAAGCTCAAGAGGAGTAGTGGTCATTGGATTTGGATCAATGAGAGTCATCGATATCATGATTGAATTTCGTCATTTCAGAATTTGAGGTGTGGATAAAGTTGCGAATCAGAGTCTAGAGTTGCGAATTCCTGATTCGCGAAGTCCCGATAGAATCAGGACTGTTAGATCGAGGGAAGGTCACAGCTGTTGATTTGTGATAGTGATTTTGGATATCGGTGAAGGGTGTTGTTGCATTACAAATCACCGATACATGAAATCCCAAGCTGTCGAAATATTTGGGCCCTAGGTTCTAGTCTAAGGTCACATCAAGTGAAGTCAAGGGATGAGTCAAAGACTGTTGACCCTTTTCAGGGTTTCGGGGATTGAAGAAGTCAAAGGGACTCATATTTGGGGTCATGAAGTCGAAAAAACCGAAATACCTTTTCGGCAAAGGTTGTGGTCACATCTGTTGGTCACATGGATAAGAGTTTGCGATTTGTTCTTGTTAACACAGGTGTAACTTTGAAGAAGGACCTGTGGAAACACTTGTATGTGGGAGATTCCTACAGGGAATAGAAAAGCCAGTCAGACACAGAGGGGAGGAAAGAACGATCCTTAGACCACGAGGTCAAGCAGAACCTTTTGAGGTAGGGGTGTTGCGTCAATTATCGTGGCCTACAGTACATAAGGACGCAAAGGAATACTGTCAAACCTATGGTGTCTGTAAAAGGGTGGGAAAACCATCCAGAAGGGATGAAATTCCACTTATGCCCCAAGTAACATTACAAGTATTTGATAAATGGGTTGTGGATTTCATTGGACCTATTAATCCACCAACAAGGAGGTCAAGAGCTAGATACATCATCATTGCGACATAATACTTCACCACATGGGCATAAGAAGCTCCACTGAAGGATGCAACATAGAAACTACAATGCAGTTTCTCTTTTAGAACATGGTGACCAGATTTGGATGTCCTAGATTGTTTTTGAGTGATCAGGGAACTATCTTTATTAACAATACAATCAAATCTATGATAGAAGAATTCAAGATATGTCATGAGAAGAGCACACCTTACCTTCCCTAGGAAAATGGTACAGTAGAAGCTTTTAACAAGATTCTAGAAAATGCATTGACAAAGACTTGCAATGTGAATAGGGATGATTAGGATTTGAAGGTATCAACAATATTATGGACTTACAGGATTACATGCAAGAAGCTTACAGGCCATACACCATTCAGATTGGTGTTTGGGTAGGAAGGAGTGCTTCCATTGGATTATTTAGTACCTAGTTTGTGCATTGCAACAATCACCAACATGACAAAAGAAGGTGTTGCGCAAGAAAGATTGGATCAGTTGATGGAGCTGGAAGAAGATAAAATTTTAGCAGGATTTCACTAGGAAGTACAAAAAGCGAAGGACAAAGCTTGGAATGATAGGCATGTAAAGAATAAAATATTTAAGGAAGGCAATCTAGTTCTCCTCTATGACAGCAGATATTTACAACACCTGCTAAGTTCAAGATGAACTGGTTAAGGCCTTATCTGGTAGAGGCCATCACAAATGGAGGTGACGTGCAACTAAAAGATCTTGCAGGAAAGAATCTCAGAGGATTGGTGAATGGAAGTCGACTAAAGCTACATCAAGACAGTCGAACTAACATCCTCAAGTAAAAATAGAGAGAAACATTATGAGTGTATATATTGTATATAGCAGATGTTAGAAGAAAAATACAAAAAACAATAAAAAGAAGAAATGAAATAAAAAGACCAAACGATAGAAGAATATTAGAGGGTTTTTGATGTAATAGAATTGATAGAATTAATAGTGTGCTGCAAAAAAATCAGTGTTGAAGACACTACGTGTTGGAAAGTAGTTGACATATGCAAAAACTGGAGTGTGCAGGAAAAAGTGAAAATTGTCAGTGCGGAACGGCTATCAGTACACCGTCCCGCTATAAAGTCGAAAAAGGGGGGAAAGGGAGTCATTTGTGTTTTTTCTAAGGAGAAGAGCGAAGAACAAACCCTCAGCACGAAAGAGTGAGAATTTTTGATAGTAAGTGGAGATTGATAGTTCAACAATCTGAATTTCAGCGGGATGTCACCACCGAGAGCTGGAGCGCTGAGTAGGGTCAGTTGAAACAAAAAAAAACAAAGCTCGGGAAGAGAAAACATGGATGAAGGACAAGCTGAAAATTGTGGATGTCGATGAAATTCACACACCAGACTATGATCTTACTAATACATGGGTGGAGGAGGAACAAAACCCAACACATGAGTTTGGGCAGCCCAAGGAAGACGCGAAAAGAACAGAATGAGACGCATCCAAGGGAAAAGGGTCACAACAAGATGCATAGGCCATGGGTTCAACGCAACAGGGCCTAGATCCAGAAGAAGAGAAAGAAACAAAGCATGAGGGTGTACGAAAGGTTGAAGTGTCGTCCCTACAAGGGAAGAATAAAAATCAAGTTGAGAGAAGTGCATAAGGAATATCACACTCACAAGCAAAATCGATGATTGTCATGCCAAAAATCCTAGAGGGGGTAAAAGAAGATGATGAAATGGTAGGAGGAGTAAACACCATGAAGTACTCAGATCATGACGTCACATATGTCATCAAATTCTTTGATTTGGCATAGAAAAATTACATGGAGTGCAAAGGAGAGGGCCCATCAGGTGCACCACTGTTGGTACCTGCGCAGTGGATTTTGGGATTTTACAACATAGGGATCATGAAACTGTTAGACATACCGCATTTCATAAGCAGTTAAAAAATCAATGGATGTGTGAAACAACTCCTAGAAAGGGTGCATTGTTATAACCCTAAATTTATCTACATCTGCATACCTGGCATTTGGCCCTCTTACTTGCATTTTTTGCAAATCCATCACAAATTTTCTCTTCTAAAAAACCAAAATTTTGAAGATGTACATGCCCTGCTCCACTACTGCCCACATACATATGCTTGATGCACCACTATAACCCACATACGTACACATGCTTCACCACTACAACTAGTGTACATATGCATGTTTCACCACTACAATCCACATACGTACACATGTTGCACCACTACAACCCATGTATACTTGCAAAAGTTGCAAAAAGTAAAAAGTTGCAAGGAATTCGTTGAGATTATGACATATTGGGTAGTTTCCCAATTAATGCACCGCCTATATCCCATCACCCAACCGAATAACCATCCTTTTGTCATATATAAGGAGGTGTTGGGGTCTCATTCCATATCTAGACATAAGAACAATGAAACTCTGCCCATTTCACGTCCCTTCCTTTCCCCAAGAATTTGCAGCCCCTTTGTAAGAATTGCCTCAGAATTCCCCAATTTTCCTTCCTTCCTCCATCATAAACCCATTATACTTCCCAAGAAGAAGGTTGAGAGGAGAATCCATATGGAGGTGCACTTGGAGCTTAGTGAAGAGGAGCCTGGACCATGTTCGTGGAGCAGTAGCTGACTTTGATTGTAAGTGATCATTGTATTATCAATAAAAGAAGTACTTTTCCTGTCCCAAATCATGACGTGTCAAATGTTTCCATTTGATTTATTTTTTATTCTAACATATAGCCTTTGATTTATATATGAAATACATGATTTTAGTTATCTGTTTATCTATATTTGAATGTAGGCCAGCCTTGGGAGGAGGCATGCAGTCAACAAAGCTATCAAGCGCGAGAGGATCATCACCGGATGTGGAGTAGAGGTATAGTTACCCGATCCTTCTCATTTTTCTTTTCTTGTATGAGTCTGGTGTATGTTTTGGGTAGTTATAAAAGTAGGATACTTTTAAATGGTTATTGATATGCCTACATTATAAACCCTGGTGTAGCCATAGGGGGGGTTTTCCCACTAGCAGAACTGGCGACCATACTGGGGAAGCCTCTAGGGTTTTAGGGGATTTTTTGGGTGTTTGATTGGTTTTATACCTTTTGAGTTTTTTTGAGTCTGCTGAGTCTTGTAAGGGATTCTGGTCACCTATTGGTGCTATACCAGTTCTCACTGCCCTGTTAGTCAACTTTTTTTAATTTATTTTTTCAAGAAATACAGAGGGGTACGCACTGTGATGTGGGTCAGCGCGTGTACATACATGCCCTGTGTTATAGACAACCCGCATACATACATCAACTGCTTAAGTATCATTAGCGTACCTGTGTCAAGAAACTAATTTTATGTAATGTCCCCCACCTCTTAGAGAGGTAATGAGGAGACTCAGTCGCCTGGGCACCCCCACTAGGTCATAGTCTCACACTGAAGGGGGGGAAAAAGTCAAGAAGTTAAAAGTTATATTTTTAAGTTGACTTAAGAAAGGAA
>CBVK0101112471.1:0-19010 GCA_900067695.1 Picea abies | reverse complement strand
ATATATATATATATATATATATATATATATATATATATATGACATTTTAGGATCATAGTAAACAATATTTCTTTGTATAAAATTTACAATATTACGGTATATTGTGCCATATACCGTAATATATGATATATATTACTGCATATTGTGCGTGGATTGAAGCAATCGTTTGTGGTTATGAGTTGTGACGATATGGAAATAAGTGAAAGAAAGGAGGGTAAGGGATTTATCACTCATCCGACTACTTAAAAGGGAGGATGAGGAATTTATTTCTTGTCCGCATCGAGCAAGGAAGTGCAATCAAGCTCTCAAATGTAGGGGAGAGGAATTTATTGCTTGTTCGCATCGGGAAAGGGATTTATCTCTCATCCAACCATAGGGAGGATGGGGAAGCGCAACCAAGCTCGACCAATAGGTAGAGGAGAGGAATTTATTTCTTGCTCGACGATAGTGGAGCAAGGGATTTACCACTCATCCGCAACCAAGCTCGACCAATAGGTAGAGGAGAGGAATTTATTTCTTGCTCGACGATAGTGGAGCAAGGGATTTACCACTCATCCGACCATTTCAAAGGAAGGATGAGGAATTTATTTCATGCTCGTATCGAGCAAGGGATTTATCTCTCATCCAACCATAGGGAGGATGAGGAAGCACAAGCATGCTCAACCAACAGGTAGGGTAGGGGAGAGGAATTTATTGCTTGCTCGACGATATGAGAGCAAGGGATTTATCACTCATCCGACCGTTTCCAAGGAAGGATGAGGAATTTATTGCTTGCCCGCATCATGCAAGGGATTTATCTCTCATCCAACCATAGGGAGGATGAGGAAGAGCAAGGAGGCTTAACCAATGGGTAGGGTAGGGGAGAGGAATTTATTTCTTGTCTTCTCGAGTTGTACCATATTGAGGAAGGAAATATCTCATAAGCTCTAGTTCTATTGCATGGTTGGATAGGGGAAGGAGATGGAGATGGATTAGCTCGACTTCAGTCCAAATTCGGTTTGATCTCATCCCGAATCCCAAAAAAACTCTATGCAAATTATTTCTTAACAAAAAATAAGTACCCATCCATGCTTGGTGTCCTCGAGCGAATCCCTTCTGTAACTTCTTTTCTCTATGCATAGTCTGATTGTATCTCTCCTGCCTTCATGTATTCAAATTGGGTTGTTCCCACGACTGGTGGTTCATGTCCCATTGACTGTCTTCCTATAGGTTGAACCTGGTCCTCCAATTAGGGTATGTGGTGAAGTTCGTGGAGGATGGAAGAAAATAACCTTCCTTTCGTTGTGATAAGAAAGGAGTGATGATTCTATGCATAAAAATTAGTCCGACTAGATGGGGATGGATGACCTCAACTTTGCCGGAATAATCATTCTTTGTCCAAAGGTCAAGGGTATAAATCATAGCAATCAAAAGGTTCTAAAGAATCTCTCTCAACAAACTAAATGGGGAAGGGTATGTCTCGCTCAACCTGACCTTGTTTGTTTCCTCTACACGTTCGTTTTGTAATAATCCTAGCTACCTTGCCATCAACCCAAAAAAGATCCAATAGGAGGAGTATGGCCCCCACGAAAAAATGTGGAATTCAAAGTGATTGACCCTAGTGTGATCAAGCAAGAGGTAAGATGACCGTCCATGCCCTGAAGCAATCAATAATGGGTAGTTGGGAGCTCTGGTTCAATCAACCCCAACTAAACGCTTCATGGGTTGCTCGAATGGTTCATGATATGGGTATCTTGGAAGACTAAAATCGTTCACAGGCCAGTAAGACATCTATCAGGTGTCCCGATATAATGAAAATATAAAAAGTGATTTTTTCAAAGTTTTTTCTGTGGTGTTTTCCAGGATCTAATGATCTATTTATCATCTGGGGTCAAGAAATCACATTTGTCTTTAGGGAACTTGATGAATTATGGAATTTCTCTAAAGAGGTAATGTTCCCACACTCTGGCGGGGTATCCATTCACTATAAGCCACCTTTGATTACTTAATTTCCCCACTTTTATCAATGTGAAGTGATGAACCCAACCAAGATAGATTGCTCTAACTAAAGGGAGGGAGGTGAATTCGCTGGGGATGAATTCCTACCCGATATGTGGGGACCTCTATCTTGAATAATCAATCCTTTTTGGTTTGGCTCGGCCCTCCTTCCATCAAGCAAGGGAAACCCTTTGTGTATTTGATTTCTAGGGCTTGGCTCAGGTTACTGGCTCAGGCTCATGCCCACCGGCTATTTATAAGGCTATTTTCCATGCTAATCTTCAGGCTCAATCCTAAGCTATTTCTAAAGCTATTATATTATTTTATTGTCTAGATTATAATATCATTTTAGACCTGAAAACGCAACACAACAAAGGTTTTGATAGGCATATTTTCACCCGAGACATTGAATTATAGTTCCAACAAGTTTTAGGTCATCCAAAACTATACCCTGAAAGTTTCAGACTACCCAGCCCATGTTCAGAGAGGACAAACATATATGCATTTACCCTTACTTTTTACACTAGCCATACAATTTCGGATAAGTCTTACATACATACCCTTTCTATGGGTGGGACAATATTGAATGCAAACAAACCATTCCCTTTGTCTCAGAACCTTACCCATTTAGGTTGTTCAAGGATCTTATTTAATAACCTTCTTATTGAGCTTATTTATGAACAACTTTTTATTTTATTCTTTGCTATTCTTTATATTCTTTTGAACAATCACAACTTTCTTCACGTTTTTGGATAAGGAAGGATGGATTGCATGACAAAGGAGGGAGAGGAAGGTTCAGTTCTTCCTGAATCAACGAACTTCACCACATCTCGGATTGCATGGAGGGAGGACTTGGTTATGTTGGATCAATTTAACAGTTCGACAACTAAGTTGTGTGAGGGATCGTCGGAACTACCCTATGGATTCACTATAGCCAGACCCCTTATATTGGAAGGAAGGTCTTGTTTGGGTGGGTTGGCACTTATACCATTCATATTCCCTTTCTCATCCTACTTGATGACTTTATGTCCGACAAAAAACAACAAACAAACTGGTGTCTTAATCTCTCTTTGCTATACATGCTCACAGACCTGAACTTTGAGATTGTACGGGCTTGCAAACCACTAGCATTTGTTTCACTTATTGGGTTTTCACTATTTACCTTATTATGTGTTCACTATTTACCTTTCAGTTGGGTCGGGCGATGGGATACCATTTATTCTTTATTACAGCACACAGACAACACCACGATTATAGTGCTTCTTTTATATTGTTTCTTGGGCCGGGGGGATAACCCTTCTTTTATATTATTTAGGAAGAATATAATCATGATGTATGTTACTTTATAAATCTTCTTTAGAACAAGAACTATTTGTCGAACATGGTCGATAAACGAGTTCTTTTACTGACAGATTGAGAGTTAGTACCCCTATATATTGCCCTTTATTTTTACCCAGAGCTTCGAGTGAACCTTTATTTATATGTTTGGAAAATATGGGGTGATACAGGCTTACTTTTTCATTGTTCAGGCCTAGATACTTACTTATAGTCTCATGACACAACCCCTGATTTGAAGGGACTAGTTCAACCTACAGGATGACTATAAGTTGAAATGCAATCACCAGTCATGTTAACAACAAACCCTTTTGATTCACTACTGCCAGAATATAAGGGGGGTAGGCACTTTTCACATTGTTATTCCCCTTTATATGCCTACACGATGAATGAATGAAGGAATGTCTGAATGGTAGTGTGACCTATACCAATAACTTCTATTGTTTACCTTACAGACCGGTTCACAGACCTTAACTTCGATATTCCCCTTCAATAACACTTCCTAAATTTATACTTCATGGGTTTCACTATATTATATCTTACTTGGGCCGGGCTTTGCCCAAAAAGCCCATTGATGAATGATGACAACACATAGACCCATATTGCTTCTTGGTCTGGGCTTCGCCCAGGAGAGCCCTTCTTATCTATTTTATATGTGTAATTCATTTATTTATCTTTCTTTCATATACTTAAATAATGTCAGGCTTGAAGTTGTATCAAATAGCTTTGTCTTTCCATAACTTGGGTGGGGCTTGCCTACTTCTTTTATTTCCAAACTAACCTTTCAGGACCTCGCGCAACTCCTAGAATTGAGTTATTTGTGGGAGATCCCCTACGTAATAAAATCTCCATAATCCTTGGAAAGGAAAGGCATTAATGATAGGCATTGGTTGAAGTTCTCTAACCAAGTGAAGGTGGATAGGCCCTAACCAATACAATAATTCATATAGGTAGGCCGAACCAAAGAAAGTCAAAAGGCAAGGTTATTGAATCAAGGCAAGGTTGTTACTTAGATCCCTTTGGTCGCAAAACAGAAGATCATGAAGATAGGTCAAGTCCTGGAAGATAGGTTAGGCCCCTCCATTGTCAGATCAGGGGAGCAATTTCTTCCCTCAAAATGAAGACAGGAAGGCCAAAATCAATCTATTTCCTACCAGTCATAGGCCCCTCCACCCAATAATGAAAATGAACGCTCCATAGTCTCATTTATGGTGACTCATCAAATCTTGTTTTTCTTATGTGGGCCTTTTCAAAGTGGGGAAAATAACTAGTGAAAGGGTGGCCTACCAAGGTGGTAATTATGAGAGTTCAAAGCTTGTGCAAAGTGGGGAAATTCATTAGTGAAAGGGTGGCATATAAAGGAATAAAGGAAGGCTTTAACCAAGCATGGATGATAGGTGGGGTGCACCTGGTATAATTGTTTTTAAGTTCTTCTCTGTAAATATGTAACCAATCTCTATGTTCAAATTGTTTTTAAATTCTGCTCTGTAAATATGTAACCAAACGGCTGCGCATTGAATTTTGCGGCAATGTTGAATACCAGGCTGTTTAGGGTTTTTATTAAGTTGTAAGCGAAATGACATTTTTTTTAACCTTATACTTTTTGGATAAGGTAAACAAGTGTTGTTGTATTTTGTTTTTACCTTTTTTTAATAAAGTTTGGTGGTGGTATTTAATGGGTAATTATAATTTTTAATAATTTTTTTATTAAAATTGAAAAAAATTGAGTGTTCAGAAATTAGATGTTACTGATAAATAACATTTTTCCACTTAGTTATTTGATCAATGGACTTAAAATATATACAAGTAAACCAAAACCTATGAAAGATGGAAGTTTGTCATGTCATTTAAAATAAAGAATATATTTATTTTGATATAAATAATTTAAAATAAATTTGATACTGTATTATTCATAATATTAATTTGAATAAATTTATATATTGAATAATTTTATAATAATTATTCAATATATAAATATCAATTTAATAATTTTTTGATAATATCAATTTCTTTCTTTTAAAGATGTTCAAATTGTTTTTAAATTCTGCTGTTTTTAAGAGGGGAGGAGAGTAGGGAGGGAGAAAAGCGAATGAAAGGCTATCACAAATCCAAGTGTGATCGGATTCCTGGGAAGAAGATGTTCTGTTTTGGGGATATGATACATTGGTTATCCATGAAGCCCTCCTATCATCGCTCCTGCCATCGACAGAGATTGAGCGATCCAATAGTGCATGCAATCATCCGCATATCGAGCGTATCAGATATCAGAGTTATTCCAAACATGTCGAAGTACCTCCTTGTCCAATTAATGAAGGTAGATATTCGCTAGGGGCGGAGAGACCACCAAGCCTTGCGCAATTCCTTTTTTCCTTATTCGTACAATTTCCAACGTTCCCTCTTAATCTTCTATAGGCAAGCACCAAATCTCTCCATCAGTTATAGGGGGATTTGCCGTTTATTCCTTGCCTACCTTAAGGTGCTCAGCATTTCCCGGTTGTCATCGGAACATCTCACCACATCAACGCCCTCCCAGTATTTCGACATTTCCCCGACGCGTGACACCTCCTTCCTGGTCTGGAGCCACGAGAGCATGGAAGGAACTCTCAAACACATCTTTTAGGACCAATAAATGTCTTATTATTTAGGGGTAATTGTTAAAGGTCTCTTCTCCTATCTCCTTTGGTCTTTTCCCCAGGGTTCTCTTTCTATTCTTCCTGATGCAACTCGGTCTGGGGGTTTGAAAACGACTTCGCGAAAGATCTTGGTGGACAACAATTGTTCCATGGGGAGAGATTAAAGTAGGAGTTGCGGGGGTGGAAAGTATCCGACTACCTTCTTTTTAGCTCGCATGTCGAGCCTAAAGTAAATAATCGTTGGGATAATTCTTTAATTAGCTCTTTGTATTCTTCAAAAAGGGGGCGATACTTCCTTGTTCAATCATCGTAGATGAGCCTAGTTCCTTTTTTTCTCTTTAGATTCTCCTGGACACCTGAATACGTCTTACCAGCATGTTCACTATTTTATTAGTCCAAGCCACCCCTGCCTAGAACCGTTTAGTTTGCGGTTTTAAAATCATAGATGGACCCTTGTTCTCCATTATCTAAATGAAACTAAAAAATAAAACTTTGATTAATATTAATTGTGTAAGTTTTTAATAAAACATTTAAAAAAATAAAAATCTTAACTTTTAGATTTATCCATATTTATTTATATTTCAAACAAAATAAACCTAATGGTTTTTTTTAAGCTATTTAGATTAAAATTATATTAACAACAAAAATATTAGATTTATCCATATTTATTTATCTTTCAAAAAAAAATAAACCTAATGCTTTTTTTAAGCTATTTAGATTAAAATTCTATTAACGACAAAAATATTGTACATTTGTCATGTAGTTGGCTTGTCACATGGGAAACCAGACCATCTGCAATAGAGTCATTTTTCTTGTTTTAGACCCAATATTCTAGCATGATATAACCACTTCTTATTTTCATAATTGCAAATATGTAAAGACCATTGATGTGAAGCGTGGAGATGATAAACTTGTTTTTCTAGCCCAGCTAAGATTATGTAAAAACCAAAACTAAAAGAGAAATCATCAAAATTAGATAGGAGGAGAAGGAAAAGTTTCCTCAAGAACCTAGGGTTGATCTTATCTAGCCTCATTGACGTCTAGGCCCACCGTGCACTCAGTTAGGAGTAAAATTTTATGGTTGACAACTTGAATCTGAAGTTGTAGATACTCAAATTAGATCTCACTATAGGCGGTGCCTCTCTCGGTCATGAATTTCCCTAGCAAGGTTTTGACATGCCAATACAAATAAAAAATTTAGTGTTACTCATCTTCCTTAGAGAACAAGGTGCCAGTGTTAGGAATCTAGTGTGTGAATTATGCGTCAACATCCTCATCATTCGCTAAAACCCTTTCCAATCTCACATCCGCCTTGACCAACTCGAATTCAACTATGGTTTTAGGATGCGTGAGAGCTTCAAAGTCCTCTACAATGACCATGACATCTTCTTGGATGTAAGGAATCGAGAGCATCTACCCAGAATGAAGACCCCTTTTTCTAGGACCACCTCTAGACATAATGTCCAAACCGATGATGAAGTTAGTGCTACCAAAGACAATGCTCAGTCAGAGACCAGGGAGATCATTAAAGGAATCTGGAGTATACTTGGAGAATTGTCCAAAAAAATTTCCAAATATGCTTCCATGCCTTGCCTTTCATATCTTGCATAACGTTTTCCAAATATTCTTCCATTCCTTGACTTTCATATCTTGCAAGAAGTCCACATGAATATTGGCTCCTGCTCTACCTCTAGTCTTATACCCACTCCCCATGGACACTGCTTGCAAGAACTAAACCCCATAAAATCCATAACTCTGTTTTCCCTTCCACTAAATGTTGCATGTACTCATGTCCGAATGGGAGGCCGATTGAACATTCATTGAATCATTGTTGGGAGTGACTCCAAAATTTGCTTGCACTGCAATAATTGAATTGGTAATGCTAATGAATGCAGAATTAATCAGATGGTATGCACTTAATCAGATGGTTTGCGCTCCATTTTCCATCTTAGTCATCAAATGGTATGCACTTAAGCCACGAGATTCAATGGTGGTTGAGGTCATTGTTGTGCGTTTAACATGTTTACAGCTCATCTGGGGTAGTTACAAAACATTATCATAGTCAAAAGTAAAAAACAATTTCCTTATAACTATTCAAATTGCAATACAAATGAATATTAAGAAAGAACATTATTGGTGCAGAATCCAGCAGTAAACTGAGGGAAGTATGCTTGTTTTTTTTGGGGGGGGCGAAGGAGAGATGAGAACAATTTTTCTATGGATTTTTGAAAATATTTAGGCGGGAACATCAATTGGTATCGTTTCTCATGGTTCCTAGTCACTGAAAGCCTATTTTGGTACTAGTATAGGGTTTGTGGTCAGTGGAATGGTCGGGTTCGGTCTCCTTTTTAACATTGAGTGTAGGGGACTCAATGTTTTTTATTTTATTGTTCTCCTTTAGTTGTAGAGTCTGGATTCATGGGATACTAGAGAGTTCTCTTTTGGTAGTTTATTAGGCCTTAATGATGAGTATAAGCCAAAACCTTCATTTATTAACCTTACCTTTCTCTTTACGATACAACTACACTAGTTGTTTTGTCAGTTTGGCTCCACTATATGTGTATTTTCCCTTCTAGGCAACTGTGCCTCCCTTTAGTTCGTATTAATCACCCTGATTTTTTGTATCCTACATTAATGTGGTTTACAGGTGGATACCTCATCATTAATGAGGCCATGTGATTAACTTGTGTTTGTTTATTCCATTTGGGGTTAGTAGGGCCACCTTGTCTCTCTGTATTGGTTTGGGGGTATACACGTGGACCTTCATGAATCCTACTAAACAAGGATTATTAAATGAGGAGATAAGGCATTTAATGGGTAAGGATGAAGAAAAATTCTAGTAGGAGGCCAGACTTTATACGTCAGTTGATTTTCTTCAGAAACAAGGAATTTCATCATCTACTTTGGGCACAAAGAAGAACATCTCTATTGTTCACCCACTACAAAATTCGCCCTTGCTATTGGGAGTATGATTTAATAATTATGTTCAAAATGATCCTTCCCATCTAACAGAGGAGGATTTGGAAGCACTGAGACCATTAACTAAATTTTATACTGGTACAGAGGACAATCTTGAAGGATTTATCAGTGTAGGTAGCAAGGTTTATAATACTTAGACACATACAACGAGGTTTAGGAGACACTGGAAATCCAACAAGGTTCTCAAGAAGATGGTTCTCAGCTCTGATATAAGCTTGGAGGATACTTGTCGTATGGCTCTATGTGGTTTTGTGGGTAGATTTACCTACGAAAAACTACAGAAGGACACTCTCCCTCTCTAGTTAGAAAAGGCTTGGAAGCCTTTACTTGGTTATGTACTCGAGAATTTTCACCTCACCAAAAGATGGTTGGGATTCCTTTACAGGTCTCCCGAAGATGTTGCACTTCTGCTGACAAAAAAGTGGCTTAATGGTGGGAGCAGTCTCATGGTTAAAAGATGGCATGTGGCTTTTAATCTAGAAATGGATTATTTCTCCATGCAACATTTCTGGATTTTATTGCGAGGACTTCCCTAGCAGTTATGAAACGAGGGATCTCTATGGGCCATAGGGAACTCCCTTGGGGTTTTCATATCCATTGATATTGGTGCTCTAGCTATGATCTCCAGAAAGATTGGGTGGGTACTTATGGAAGTGGACATTACTCAAGGGCTACCAAAAAACTTAGAAATAGAATGGAGAGGTAGACGCTTGATACAAATTTTGGACTACATGGGAGTTCCTTTTAGATGTAGCATTTGACGTAGTTTTGTGCATTTACGATGCAACTGTAAAGGTCCAGTGGAAACTGAGATCGAACGAGAGGAACCTTACCTAGATTATATTACTCAGGATACCTCAATAGAAACTAGTTTCTATGGTACTGGACCTAGTCCTTCGGCACAGGAAGAAGATAGCACATTATTGAGACAGTCTTTGTTGGGTAAGTTATTTCATCATTGTCCTTCGCTTTTCTACTCATTGTAATTAATGGAATGTGAAGCTATAAATTCCTCTAAATGGATTTTATCCTCGATGCATTTTTCTTTGAGTTTTTTGGGGGTGTGGTGAAGCTATAAATTCCTCTAAATGGATTTTATCCTCGATGCATTTTTCTTTGAGTTTTTTGGGGGTGTGTGGGGAAGACCTTACCCTTTCTAGTTCACCTCCAAAGGATCATGAGAATAGGGGTTTGGTTTTTGACACGACCACTCAGGATACTCCCTTGGCCTCAGTTCCTGTATGTTCGGATAGTGACGGTGTCACTGTTTAGACTTCTCTTTCAGAGCCCGTGGGTTTGTCCATAAATACCCCCTTACATGAGTCATTACCACCTTTAACGGAGGATTTGGATTTTCTCCTAGGTTACCATGAAGCGGAAGAAGAATAGACTACATTGTCCAATGTTTTGGACTCTTACTTACCTTTTATCCGGGATAGGGATTCTTCTATTAAACTGCCTATTTTTTTGGGGAAGTCTTTAGTAACTTTGCCACAGAAGGAGGGGGGGACTAGTACTTCAATTTCATATATTGTTCGGGAAGGAAAGGATTTTGATTGGTCTTGTGGTCTAGGCTCTGAGATTTCACCTATTAAAACTAGATGTGCGAGGAAGAAAATTGTATCCATTTCTACAAATGACTCATATACTACTTCTACCTCAGAAGGGGGGGGACTTAGAGAAGTGAAATCCCAGGCAAGGGCAATTTAATGATTTTCCTTTCACTTAATCTTCGAGGGACTGGATGCACCCATGAATTGGCCTCCATCAGGGGAGTTTTGGATAAAACTTGTCCAGATTTAGTGTGTTTTCAAGAAACTCTGGTACAATCGGTCCATCAGGGGAGATTTGGATAAAACTTGTCCAGATTTAGTGTGTTTTCAAGAAACTCTGGTACAATCGGAGAAAGCTAGAATGTTTATGAGTTTGATTTGGCCCTATTGGTTTTGTTGTGTTGTCAACTCTGTTGGAACATCTAGTGGCTTATTAGTTTCTTGGTATCCTATTGTTTTTTAATTAAAATCCTTTCTAACCTATGGTGGAATACTTCTGACAGGTCACATAATAGCAAGAAAAAGGGTATTATCGATATTAAACGTTTATGGACCATGTATAGAGAAAAGGTTGTTTTGGAATAAGATATCAGATTTGGGTATTCTATCAAAGAAAAATCTCATTATAGCTGGAGACCTCAATGTGACTCTATCAACAGAAGAAGTATGGGGTGGAACCAACCTTTCGTCACACACAACAGGTTTTTATAAGTCTTTCTTTCAAGCAAATTATCTCATTGATCTAGTTCCGGACAATCTGGTTACCACTTGGAGAAATGGGCGATCCAGGGCATCACTGATATCTAAGAGATTAGATAGATTTCTTATAGCAGAGGATTTTTTGACTAGGATTGGCCTATACAGGACATGGGTTGAGTACCCGTACATATCGAATCATGCTCTGATAGTGCTTCAGCTAGAGATGCCACCTTTATATAAATCCTTTCCCTTCAAAGTCAATCCATATTGCCTTCAGTTCCAGGAATTCGAATTATTGGTACAGGATTTGTGTAAAAAACCAAAGTATAATGATGATTTAGACTGTCAAAAAAGACTACTTTGGAAACTTAAATATTTAAAGTATCAGACTAAACAGTGGCAAAACCATAGATTGGAACTATCAATGGTCTGACTCAAAGAATTGGAACAGGATATCACAGTTCTGTTAATAGAAGCGACTAATGGTGTGCTAACAAAGGAAATGGAAATAGAATTAAAATAAAAGGAAGGGATGAGAAATAATCTATTAAAAGAAAGAGAGGAGATTTGGCGCCAAAGGAGTCGAGTCATTTGGATCAAAAGCGGGGATCAGAACACAAAAAAATTTCACAACTTCGCCAACTTCAAGAGAAATAGAAAATACATTTGGGAGATCACATATGAGATGGGTCATTTACAGACGGGTCAGAAGAATATAATGGAAATTGCTAAGAGTTATTTAAAAAATTTATTCAATGAATCAAATGAAATATCCGTATTAGATCAAGTTAAGGTGGTGGAGATTTTAACAAAAATGGTGACAAAGATAGAAGCGGAGAATTTATTTAGGTTGGTAGGCCTGGAAGAAATAAGGAAGGTTTTAAAGAAGTTTAAGGTTGATAAGAGTACTGGCCTGGATGGATGGACAATGGAATTTTTTGTCCATTTCTTTGATCTAGTGGGTGAATATTTACTGAACATGGTTGAAGAGACGAGGCAAAAAGGTAAGATATGTGGGGGCCTAAATTCAACATTTATTGCATTAATTCCCAAAGTTAATAAGCCATTTTGATTTGGGGATTATAGGCCGATCTCTTTATGTAACTTGTGCTATAAAATAATCTCCAAGATCATAGAAAATAGGATCAAACCTTACTTATCCAATATGATTTCGGAGGAACAACTCGATTTTATAAAGGGACGTCATATTCAGGATGCTATAGGGATTGTTCACAAATGTTTGCATAGTATAAGAAACAAGAAATTAAAGGTTTTAGTATTAAAAATGGATCTACAAAAAGCCTATGACTGTGTTAGTTGGGATCTATTGAGGATGATCCTTATACAAGTGGGGATGGGCACAAAAATATCAAACTGGATCATGAGCTGCGTGGACTCAACTACTTTCTCCATATTAATAAATGGAGAGGCTATTGGGTTTTTTAAAGGAGGAAGACGACTGAGACAAGGTTGCCCCTTGACTCTATTACTCTTTATACTAGTTATCAAGGAACTAAGCATATTACTTAAAGAGAGTCAACGGGAAGGGAAGTTGTCAGGTATCCAGGTCTCTAGAACAATAAAAAAAATTCATATTCTATTTGTGGATGACGTTATCATAATGTCAAAGGCCACATTTCAGGAATTGTGGGAGATCGACAAGGTTCTAAAGTTGTTTTTTTCAGCATCAGGTTTGAAGATTAATATTATAAAATCAACTTTTCATCAAGAAGGTTTATCGGAACTGTAGTTAGATCCTTTTAAATCTTTATACCCTTATAATTTCTCAGAACTGGCAATCGACTTCAAATATCTCGGTGTGTTCATGAAGATCGGTACCCCTCATATCGAGGACTGGCATTAGATGATATAGAAGAAGAAAAAGAAGATTGATAATTGGTGTTATCGTTGGTTGTCACTAGGGGGTAGACTTATTCTAATAAAAGTTGTTTTAGAGAGTCAGTCGGTCTACTGGCTTTCCTTAGAAATTATTCCTAATTCTATTTTGAATACTTTGCGAAAACTTATGATGAAATTTCTTTGGAATGGTAATTGGGAGACAAATCATATCCATCTCTACAAATGGGAACTGATTACATTACCAAAGCGCAATGGGGGATGGGGTTTGAGAAACCTCTTGTATTTTAAATAGGCGATGGCTGCAAATTCCCTATGGAGAGTACTAAGTTATCCTAGTATCTGGCATAGGGTAATAAAAGAAAATTATTTACCACATACGACAGTTACAAACTGGTTCAGATCTTTAACATTTTTGGCTCAGTCATCCTCATGCATTTAGGGAGGCCTCATAAAATAAGTTCATCTTATCCTACAGTGGCTGTCATGGAATCCTGGAAGGGGTCAACTCATTGATTTAGGGAGAGATAAGATACTTGATATGGGGGAGAAATATATTATGTCTGATAATTTAATTGTAGCACTTCACTAAAGACATATATATTCATCGGTGTAGGCTTAGAGGACTGATGACATATCTTACTCTTCGGTTCGATGGTTAAAGAGTAATGAAATTGGTCTAATTGGTACTTTAGCTATTGAATGGGACAGATTTAGAATGGACTTAATTGACTCGGGGGCTTTTCTACAGGATAGGGAGGATTCACTATTGTGGGGGGGGGGGGGGGATAGATCAAGGGTTCCAAGTGTTAAAAATTTCTACAAGGCTATAATATCAACAAAGAATCTGAGAACAATTGGTGGATGGGAAAGATCCATATGACATTGGAACCTGCAATTAAAAATAAAAAAAAAATTATGGTTGGCAGTTAAAGGGAAAATCTTAACATGGGATATCCTTCAGTTCAGAGGAAGAGAAGGACGGAGCATGTGCTATTTATGAAAATCAGAGTCGGAATACATTGACCACATTTTCATTCATTGTTCTTTCACAAAAGAAGTATGGGAAAACATTACTACAGTGGGAGGTTATAATAAAAAATGGATGGGCACAAGCCTGGAGATATGCATACAGGGTTGGTTTGAAAATAAATCTATACCAACAGTTTTGGCAGCCCATTTTTGTTGGAATATTTGGCTGGAGAGGAATATGGCCATTTTTTAGGGAAGCATTCCTAAAGTCTAGAAGATTTACTATAAAACTCTAGCACAATCTAGTATTATTGAGGGAGTGAAACAAGACAAACTACCAAAAATTTTGCTTTTACATTTACATAACAACACTACTATTACATATTTTGATGGGTTAGTGCATCAGAGTGGGGATTATTCTGGAGCAGGCGGTGCACTAAAATTGCCAGATCTTTCATGCTTTAGATGGACCTTTAATGGTGGACAAGGAACAAACACCAAAGCCAAATTACTTGGGGCTTAGGAAGCGATAAGGTTGGCTTTACATCTCTCAATCAGTATATTACATTTAGTGGGGGATGCCAAAATGGTGATTGCTTGGCTGGAAAACAAAGGTAGTCTTAAAGTTTGTGCAATTGAAGGCTAGAAATCTAGGATCAAAGAGATGGTGAAGGACTTTGAGTTTATTTGTTATACCATATTCACAGAGAATTTAACACGGAAGTTGATTACTTATCCAAAAAAAAAACAAGCGAGCCACAAGGAGGCATCCTGTATTACACTTGGAATAACAACAGAGAGGGGATGAAAAATATTATCAACATCTACTAGTAATTGACTTCAGAATTTTCATTTCTCAGGCCTCCGGTGGTGATTAAAATTGTGCTTTGTTTCTGGGCATAACCCTGTCATTTATTAGTATTGTTTTTTCATTTTCATATAGTATGATGATAGTTGAGGGAACTATCAGTTTTTTGTATACTTATGTCTCGGGCCAAGTTGTGGTCTTTTTATTTGACATTTTGTTTTTTGGTTGTTACTTTTCATGAGTATGAAAAGAAGCACTTATTTACTATGGAGAAGGTATGATACCGTGGAGATGGTATTGTAGGAAATCTTTGATGAAGACACAGTTGTAAAACTTTTATATTTACTTAATATAAATGAGATAATTTTTCTATTGGAAAAAAGAAAAGAACATTATTTTTTTAAATAATACGTACGAAGTGTTATCATAATCAAAATTATTTTATGATTATTCAAAATACAAATAAATATTCAAAATTCTTTTATGATTATTCAAAATACAAACAAATATTCAAAATTCTTTTATGATTATTCAAAATACAAATAAATATTATGAAAGAAATTTTGTTTTTTTAATTTAAAAATATATATATTTATTCATTTATTTTTCATTTTATTAAAAAACTATAGTGAATTTAAAGAAATGATAAATAAAAAATAATTAATATATATTTTTAAAAGGATATAATTAAAAAATCTGTCATTTTTGTAATACTCAAAAGGTTGAAGGTCTCAATTTCAAAATATTTCTCACAATACTAATTGTCTTAACCTTGTACCCCTACTCCTTTAGATTTGAGCTTGTGACCTTTTAAAAGGAAACACTTGTTCTTAACATTAAACCCACTCAAACTATATATATATATATATAATTATATAATTTAGAAAAGAAAAAAATAAATGATAATCAAAACATGAAGAAAAATAAATAAGAAAATGAAAATTATAAATAAAACTAATAATTAAAATGAATATAGATTAACTTAAAATAAAAACAACTTAAAAAATAAAAGACAAAGTTGAAATTAATATACAAAAGAAGGAGATGTCATTTAGTTTGGTTTGAGGAGGAATATGGGAGGGAGGGGACAAGGAAAAGTGGTGAGGAAAGAGAGATTGAGGGTAGAAGAGGTGGGGACCTGTAGTTGGTGAGTAGAGAAGGGTGCAATGGTGTTATATTTGTAAATGTGAAAACACAAATATCATAAGCCTAACACAATCACATAGAAATAAACGAAACAAAGATTTACGTGGTTCACCCAAGATTTGGGCTACGTCCACCAAGTAGAGGTATCGGTTGTCTTATTATTCATATCATGCAGATTACAACAGTTTCACTCATCTACATTCTCACACTCTCTCATGTCTTCCTCTACGAGCTTACATAAGTATATTTACAGAGGAAAACTGATTATTAAATTCAATCTCATCCATATTCTAACTTGGTCTTATTGGTTACAACCAACACCAGATTATAGGATCTGAAATCCTAATCATGGAGGAATTTGTTGTCACTAGTTTCCAACAATCTCCACCTTGACAACAGTTAACCTGATACCTTTCTCCTTCCTTTTTTTCATCACCTTTTATGTAAGCCAAGAGAAGCTAAGGACCATCATGGCTTCTCTAAAAGTACTGGTTTTGTGAACATGTCTATGCAGTTCTCTTTTGTATGCACTTTCTCAAGAGAGACTCCACGTTCATCGATCACCTATCTTACAAAATGGTACTTGATAGGTATATGTTGTGTTTTACTATAGTAGGCTAGATTCTTAGCCAAGTGAATAGCACTTTGACTATCACAAAGTAACTTTAGTTTGTCCTGCATCCTTCCAAACTCACTAAACAAACCTTTCAACTAAACTGCCTCTTTGCAAGCATGTGAAGCAGCTACGTATTATGCTTCTGTAGTGGATAAAGAAACAATGTTCTATAGCTTTTACATCCAACTAATAGCTCCACCTGCAAGAGTAAAGACATACCCTGAAGTCAACTTTCTCTTGTCCAAATCACCTGCAAAATTAGAATCAACATATCCACAGACTAATTTACAACCATTGTTATAGGTGATACAATAATCACGTGTGGCCCTCAGGTACCGAAGCAGCCATTTCATTGTTGCCCAATGCTCTTTACTTGGATTTTCCATATCCCTGCTGACAACCCCAATTGCATGTGAAATGTCTGGCCTTGTACTAACCATCACATACATTAGACTTCCAAATGCATTAGCATATGGTATTTGAGACATATATTACTTTTCTTCTTTTGTACTAGGACATAAACTTGAAAAAATCTTAAAATGGGAAGTCAAAGGGATTGAAACTGGTTTCACATCGTTAATACCAAACCTAAAAAGTATCTTCTCAACACACTTCTGTTGTGAAAACCAAGGCTTACCATTCTTCTTGTCTCTGAATATCTCCATGCCCAAAATCTACCTTGCTACTCCTAGATCTTTAATATCGAACACCCTAGCCATCTGAGCCTTTAACCTATTGATCTCAGTTATGCGTTTTCTTGCTAAAATCATATCATCAACATATAATACTAAGATAATGAATATGTCATTATTCAATTTCTTAAAGTAGACACAATGATCATACTCACTCCTTAGATAATTTTGGCTCATCATGAAAGAGTCAAATTTCTTGTACCATTGTTTGGGCGACAGTCTTAGACCATACAATGATTTCTTGAGCCTACAAACAAATTTATTGATGTGATTCTAAATGAACCCTTCAGGTTGTTCCATGTAAATCTCCTCATCCAATTCTCCATGTAAGAAAGTAGTCTTAACATCTAGTTGCTCCAACTCCAAATCAAGTAATGCAACCAATGCTAACACACTTAGAATTGAAACAATCTTAACAACTAGTGAAAAAATATCATGAAATTCAATACCTTCTTTCTGAGAATATCCTTTTGTAACCAGCCTTGCTTTGTACCTTTACAACTTATCATCAATGCCCTTCTTCATCTTGTAGACCCACTTGCAACCTATAGTTTTTTTGTCTCTTGGAAGTTCTACCAGGTCCCATGTGGAATTCCTTTATAATGACTTCATTTCATCCTTCATTTCTTCTTTCCATTTATCACTGTTAGAACCCTTCACATATTCCTGATAGCATGAAGGTTCATCATCATTAGTAATTAAAGAAACTGACGAAACAAAATCATCATACCTTCTTGGAGGAACTCTGACCCGCGTAGACCTCCTTAGGGAAGTTTGTGGCTCATCCACATTCTGTTGATTTTTATCATAAACAATGTCCTATTCTGCAAAAAAATCTTCATGAACATCTTCAGAAACTTGTTCATGTTCACTTTCACCTGTATTTGAACTGGTTTCAAACTAAATCTGTTGATACTTAGGTACTTCTTCCTATTTCATTTGAACATCTATATATGATTTTATGAGAGATGATTTATCAAATATTACATCTTTGTTAATGGTGATCTTGTGGGAAATAAGATCCAACAACCTGTACCCCTTAATACCATCACCATATCCAACAAATATAAGACTTTTTTATTTTTGATCTAATTTAGAACGTTGATGTTTCAAAATTAGAGCATAGGCTTCACAAAAAAAAAACTTTAAGGTTAGAATAATTACAAGGATAACATGTCCATACCTCTTCCAAAATTTTAAAATCTATTGTTGTTAATCGTGATCGATTCACCAGATAACAAGTTGTAGTCACTGCTTCTACCCACAGTTCTTGTTGCAAGTTGCCGTTACTAAGAATACTCCTTGCTCTCTCTAGAAGAGTTGTGTTCATGCATTCAACAACTCCATTTTTTTGAGGAGTATAGACATTATTTTTATGCCTATCAATCCAAAAATCCTTGCAATTAATGGATCTACCAGTGCTATTTTCCACTAAAGATTTAAATTGCTTGAAAACTATAAATACATCAACCTTTCCTTTCAACATATAGACCCAAACATCTGTAGAGAAATCATCAATAAAAGTTACAAAATATGATGATCCTCCATATGAAATAGTAAGGTATGGTCCCCAAACATCAGAATGGATATAATAAATGATTCCTTCACTAGTGTGTCTTCCGGTTTTAAATTTCTGCCTATTATGTTTTCCATAAATACAGTGCTTGCATAAATCTAACTTTAAAGAATTTATACTAGGAAGTAACTTGCGATCAGATAATACCTTCAATCCTTGTTCGCTCA
>CBVK0101112451.1:0-17969 GCA_900067695.1 Picea abies | reverse complement strand
TCTGATATAAATAATCTTCCATCTACATATTCCATAACTGGTAGTTTTTGTCGTTACATTTCTTGACCCTAAACTTTACATCTTCCTCCATTTCTCCCACTCGAACCAATAACCCTATTTTCTTGTTAGTTACCTTTCACTCTGATACCAATCATTAGAAAAATAGGATAGTGGAGCAATAAAATAAAACAAATGCAAAAATAAAACACAGAAGATACACAATACAATATAGACACATCTATGTGTGGTTCACCCAGTCTGGGCTACGTCCACCAGATAAATTGTCAGGTCCTTCCTTATTATTATCTAGCAAAATGAAGGGATACAACCTACAACACACCAGGTCCTTCCTTTTTATTATCCAGCAAAATGAAGGGATACAACCTACAAGACACCCACTATAACTTCCTCTTCTTTCTCTCGCAGTCTCCTCTCTCAGAATACAACATTCACGATAATACCATCCTCAATAAAATTCCCTCATAAGAGAGGGTTTCCTTCTAGGGAAAAAAACCCTAAAAATAAATTCTACCGTCATATATGCAACCTTATAATGAACAGTCCAGATTGACTACGAAATTACAATATTTTACAAGGCAGTTTTTCCCAAAATTTCGCTACAAAAATTGTTGCCACCCCCCTGGACCCCCCTAGAAAAAGTTGTGGGGGCGAAATCCCCCCACACCCCCCCATTAGGGAATGGGATCCAAGCACGACTAAACCAAACCTTTGAATCATGAAGATAATCAGGCTCCACAACCAACAATATCATAGTTTGGTTGTGCTTATAATGAAACTAAAGAGAAATTGGAATTTCTAGTGCCCCACCATCACAACAGGCACAAGGGTGGTCGGGTACATTACATATTGGTATCAAAACTATGGTTTTAGAATTGGGGCTATATGGGCCAGACATCAAAGTGTAGACCAAAAATTGCAGAGGTAAACTTTATAGGGAAACTATGAGGCATGATAGAAGTTCACCAAATCGAAATTGGGGGAAATTGTTTGAAACTTAGTGATTGGGAAGAATTAGGTGAAAACATGAAATTTATCATGTGTTGGGGATATAAGGCTTGAAATTCAATGAATTGATAGTTACATAGTCGGCCCATGAAAATTTTAGGAAAAATTGGGCGAAATTGGGTAAAATCCCCAATTTCCTGATGAAACTTAGTGAAAATTTGGTGATGGGATGTCCAAATTTATGGGGCAAAGGTTGAATCGATGTGCACATGGCTGAAATTGGCAGTGAAAAGCTCAAATTAGACATGGTGGTCAAGGATGAATTTTTTAAAAATAAGCATTATTGAAAAAGTTGAGAAAGTTGAGAAAGTTTGGAATTTGGGAAAATTTTGGGATTTTTCCATACTAGTGACGTGGACTTCTTTAGTGGCAGGTTCACAGTGGAATATGGCAAGGGTCAAGTGTGCATGTGGCAGGGTCCATAAAGGTCAATCTATGGGTCAAGGTGCACAAGTAGGTGAACTTACAAATGACATAGGCGCCACAACCCCAAAAGAAGTTTACGAGCCCGAGTGAAAGTGATTTTGTTTCACGTGCATTTAGGCCCATAACCAATGAGAAAACGTTGCTTGGCACCAAGGTAGTAAGTGGTTATGAGAGCTTGAGATAAATGAGCTCAGGGGCTAGTTGAAGGCCTGCAATTGATGTGCACCATAAATCTTGGATTGATGCTCGCAGATGTGTGCACTAGCTAGGGGGTTGTCAAAGGTAGGACCTCACCCATCACCACAACCAATGCAAGGGCACTAGGTGGAGGTGTGTCAATGGAGGCAGGACCCTCTTGTACCATCGAGGGTCTGAACGTGCTAGGTGGGTTGCTAAGTATTGGTGGGCCTTGTAAAATAAAATAAAGAAAATATAAAGAAAAATAGGTGAGGAGGTAGAACCAGGGCGGCTAGGTGATGAAATGCAACCACTTGAGGGTTTCAAGTAAATGTAGGTGCCACATCAACAACCACATGTTATGCCATGTCAATAATATGATGGCCTATGGTTTTATAAAAATCTTATTTTGGCCATAACAGGAGAAGATTAACCTAAGATCAGATGAAATTTTGGGGTTAAGTATGTAGTGTCAAGGGGCATAAAAGTGTCAGTAAAGGCCATTGTCCAATTTTGTTCAAATTTTCTAGAAATTGCAAATTATGGGTTTTTGAAAGACAAGGTGATACTCTTTGATAGAGGCCTCATTACTGATGGGATTTTGACAGTTAGTAAAGGAGGTAGACATGAAAATACCCAATGAATAAATTAACTAGATTCCAAGGGGTTTGGAATGTGGATGCAAAAAATGCCAAAATCCACTATTCCAAGCCACATTTTGGGGATTTTTGAGATCTTCAAAGGAGGAAAGGGGATCCCAAATCACAAATCTAGAAAATTTTATTTACTCGACATTTTAGCTTCTCATCAAGCCAAACAAATTTTCCTTATGATGGTTTTTCATAATTGCTCAGTTTCACAGATAACAATTTTAGCTAAAAGTTCAATTTTGGAAAAAAAGTGAAAAAGGACAAAGTTGACATTTCCAGATTATTGTAAATTTGATTGGAGCAATCTGAGAGTTGTTGTGGACTCACCATCATCAATATTATCAATGCCTAATACAATATATATATATATATTGGTTCTTAATAGATTTTCTTCTACATGTGGTCAATATTATCAATGCCTAATACAGTATATATATATATATTGGTTCTTAATAGATTTTCTTCTACATGTGGCGGAAGATGGCCTCTTAGCTAGATTGCACTAGTGAAGAAAGTGCAAAATTAGGCAAAAGTGGCATATTAAGAGAGCAGTAACTTTCTGCTTAGAGCTTAGAATTGAGAAATAGAGTAATCAATGGAAATATCTCAAGGAGAAGAATTTATCTATGAACCCATAATTAGGATTGAGTAGTAGAATTCTAAGGAAATGAGAAAGAATATGATTGGAGGAAAATTAGTATACAAACAGGTAATGGGGTTGTATGGAAGATGTACATAGTATCATCAGGAGAGGAGGAACATTGTCAGTATTTCCACCTACTAGCACTCCATTTTCCATGTTTGCGTTGAAAAGTTCATGATGTTGTTACCTATAGGTTGCATGTTTATGAGGTTTAGTTAAGGGGTGCACAATAAGGTGTCATCCTTATTCCTTAGTGACCCTTAGTCTCTCAAAAATGCAGGAACGAGTTGAGTTAACATGGTCTCAACCATTATACTACTCCACCACCAAATAAATTTGAATGCTTGAAAGGCATCCATGAACATGGCACCCTTGGTACTTACTGAAAAGATAGCACTTAAAGGGCATGAAAAAGCATGGTACTCATGGTACTTACTAAAAGATAGTACTTGAAGGGAATGGAGAAGCATGGCACCATTGGTATCAATCATTGTTGTTATGCATAGACGAGAAAAATATTTGATTAGCATACGATTTTATTTAAATTGGAAAATTTAAATAAATGCATGAGTGATTGATTGAGCATATCGGTTATTGCACATTCATAAAAAAAAAGAAAAAAAGAAAAAAAATTAGACTATTTAAAAGTTATTAGAAAAATGAATGCATTTAGAAATGTGCATGAAATAGAAGAAAATTGGCTTTTAATTAATTTAAAAAATAATTACTAGTGCACCCATAAAAGGGAAAAGGAATTCAAATTCAAATGGATAGTAGGGAAAGATAAGTGGACTTGTGAAATATTAATGAGAGGATTTAATTAAATAAAGTGGTGGCTACATGTGAACCCAATCGAGTAGGAAAATAGGAGTAGATCAAGGGAACATGTAGGAGTAAAAATAAGAATAGTAGTTGGGTGATGATTGTGCACTTGTGCATGTGAGTGACACATGGTTGGGTAAATAATAGGTAATTAGTAAGTAAAGAAATAGAATTTTTGTATAGAGTGGACAAGTGGCTTAGGCCACAAAACCTATAAAAGGAGGCTTGAGCTAGAGAGGCCAATACGATGTCATTCTTAAGGAATTCCAGGTATATGACCTAGCCTTAAAGTGGGATAAGGCCAATGAAAATAAGGGAAAACATTTTAAGTTTCAACAATTATGGATTGGCCCATATTTAATTCACAAAGTGATTGGCCCTAGAACATTTAAACTGAAAACTTTGGAGGGGGAGGTTCAAGAAATCCATGTCAATGGCCAAGCCCTCAAACGACACTTCTCCTGATCACCTAGGGTGATGTAGACCTATTAGGCTTTATTTCACAATCCATTGTTTTAAATTTTCGAATATTTGTTCTTTTTTACAGTTGCGTTTTCATTTTCTCTTACCCTTTTTTGAATAAGTCTTGACCCATATGATTGCCTTGTCTTCTTTTCATACTCTAATCTCAATGTACCTATTGCAAGTGGCACATTATTTATAATGAGAAATGATAAATACACCTTATGCAAGGCCTTTCTCATTGGAAGTTTAAACCGGAAAATACAGTGTATATGGTTTAAGGTAGAAAGGGGGCACCAAGGTCAAAACGGTGAGAATTGGATCAACAAACCTTGCCAATCTTGTTAGAATTCTTAGTTCAAGCCTTGGGCGAGCAAATTAGAAAGACAGTTGTTGATTTTGATCCTCTTCTGATCGTGGGATTACTCTCATAAGAAGTTTAAGTGCTTACACGAGGGCAGGGTATGAATCTATAGGTACCTTTCTAGATATTATAGGTGATCCCTGCCCACTTAACATTTAAATTATAACCTAGCCATCTATTCAATAAAAGGACCCACCGACATCACGGGTTTCTATAGGGCCATTATATCAAAGAAACTCTTGTACCACCCCACTTCCTTAGCACCCAATTTGCGCTAGAAAAGCTTATATCAGAATATGAAAGGGTGATATCAATGTAAAATTTAAAGGAAGTAGAAAGTATAAGTAGACCTATCGGGGCTATAGACACTCGTTAGCAGCGAGGACATGCTTATATGGTATCGAGGTAACTTTGTTGGGGCTATGGATGCTCACTGGCAGCAATGCAATGCCAGGAAAAGAGAGACGAGGAACAAACTTAGCCTAATGTCGAATCATTGAAGGATAATGTCTAGTGTCATGCTTTGTCGACAATTGTGCACAGGTTAAACTTAATCAATTTACCTCACACTTTCACTCACAGATAATGCCTAGAAAGGAATCTAAAAGTTCTGACCATATGTACTTATATTTCAAATAACAAACTCAGTGATGTGGAACCCACGATACAAGTGAAAGACCGCAGTTATGCAAGGCTATTATCATAAAATCAAGAAATGACCTTTAAACTCGTAAAACAAATAGAGATAATTGGTTCTTCCCAGTGAATTTCCAATTATTGTACCCACAACAATTCCCATTAAATTTTTATAGCTTAGAAAAATTCAATGGGACCCCCCTACTAAATTTCTACCTGACCTGATACCAAAGGTAAACTATCTTCTAAGTTTTGGCTATCATGAGTCATCCTGATACCAAAGGTAAACTATCTTCTAAGTTTTGGCTATCATGAGTCATGGAGGATTTCCTTTTCCTTGTTATTTGTCACTAAACCCTCTTAATTTTCCTTAAACCTTTCTATCTAATCTCTCACATGCACTTAACTCAAGAATGCCAAGCTAGTGCAAAGCCTCAACCAACCGATAAAATATTACATATGTGGATCCTTTATTCGGGGGAAGTCTCCCATGGTATTTCATGACAAGAATAGTTGTCTACCAGATGTCACAACTGACCACGACCCAAAAGGCATATAACTTTGCGGAACAATTCCTCGCGAGTATTCGCACAAACCAGTCGAACACAATTCTCTACCTTTCTCGCACCCTTCATTCCTGCATAACTTGTGTTTCTCTCTGTTGAGGTACGCTAAGCCTAAATGATATATGCATCATGTGTTTGATCGAACGTATGAGGTGGACCACGCAAAGTATCTCACCTGTTGCAACATTACCAACCCATTGATTAACACACACGTCTCATTCCGCAAGAGCCTGTGGAGTTGCCAATGCAGAAGATCTTCACTTGGAAACTATGATGAAACCCCTCACACATCCGTGAGTCACAAATCGTAAAGGTTTTCACCCTGCAATCTGTATTCCAAAAAGGGCGCTCGGTCACGTGTTTTTTCCACCTGCAATGAAATAATTACGAAGAATTAAATGCATTAATGCCTCGATGGCTAACAGTTTGGGTAGAGGGTCGAGATAGGATTATTCACACGATATGTTATTAACGGCTAGGGGTATATGAATGTTATGTAATAATGTATCATATATCTCAGGTCATTGCTTAATATTTGTGAATCCTACAAGTTAGAAGAGCAAGGAAATGTCTAAAGTTGCAGGTCGTAGAGCCAAAACTCCACAACCATCCATGCCACCCTCGACAAGGAGAAGAAATATGATAGTGTCATATACTAGACACCATATCGTCCTTCAGGGTTGTTGCATATGGGAAGATATATATAACATCTATGCAATGGAGAGTTCCTAGAAAATAACCCAAACCTCATAGTATATCAGAACATGCAGAAAAGTGATATTCATATCGTTATTGTTCGTCCTGCGATATTACATTACTATGAAGTGCCTAGGTGGGCTTACAAGAATGTAAACACATAGGCACATACCATCACCAACAACAAAGGAAATTTTGTAGCTCCTCTAAATCCAAACAATTTTCCCAAGATCTACAAATTGTCAAAAACCATTGGCATCTATGAACAAGGGATTCCTGGAAAATTTCGCTAAAGAAAAGTCGAAGCCTTTAGAGATTCTTCAGGAGTGGTGGGGGGAAGAAACACCTTTTGTCTCTAATCTTAGTAGGACATACAATACCCAATATTTCAAGTTGTTGTATAAGTTGCTAATTGCAATGATATGCAAACTTTATGGGGAGGAGAATTGCATGCATTTTAAGCATGAATGTACAACCATAGCTCATGGATTTCTGTTGACGGGTCAGATTAGGATAGAATTCCTCAAGATTGAGGATTTTGTGCCCATATACATGTTCAAACCTTCTACCTTCCCGAATTACCTGGTCACCCATCCTAACTCTGATGGTGATATGTCTTTTCTTGGAGTAGTATTCCCTATTATTGAGTTTCAAAGTGAATACCATAAAGCTAAACAAATAAATGTGTAACGATTTGGGCCTATGAAATCATTGGTCATTATTTTAAATTCAAAGCAAGTCCTAATCCAACTAAAATAGGTTGAGAACCTAGGAAAAATACAATCAATGTCGAAAAGGGAAGCACATTATTAATTTCATGATTCATATCATTTAAATCCTACTCCATGGCCTAGCAGGAGTAGCAAGACATTAATTTTTCAAGTATTGACATTATCTTCCCCTTCATATAATACCTTTTGATCACAACTTTTCAACAAATTGAGGACCCAGTCTTACATATTTTCATTCCGCACCCATCAGATCCCCATTCAAAATTACCTTGGAATTTACCAATTCTTTTGCGATAAGTGAAAGTGAATCCATTTTTAGAATGACCTGACAAAGATTGGGGAAAAGTCACTTAACACTTAGATCCCAAGCATCCATTCCTTAGATGCATCATCATCAAAGAAAATTCATCTAGATCAATTCAACCAATCCTTTGTTAACATTCGTGGATTGATTTCATATTTTTGGCATGTACTAGTACATCAACAAAATAGTCAGGAAGTTGTTCTCACCCAACTGCTCTTATGTAAGCTTGCATTGCTAAAGGATATTTCAAGTATTAATCTTTTCTACCACCTCACCCTCTGTTGCAAAAATATGATATCCTTAGATACTTGAGTTACCCAACTTCTGGTTGAGCACACTGAAGACATTTATACAACTTGTTGGTATGGAGGCTGCTCAATCTGAACTAATTTTATTTTCCCAGTCTAAAACTGTAAAAAGCAATTCATAGTTGTGGTGGAACACTAATGTCTTTGATATTCACTTTTAATGATCCATATGATGGAAAGATATCTATCTATATTTTTCTACAAGCTCCATTCACCTAAAAATAATGCAACAAATGTACTTTGATAGCCTCCGGCAAGACTCACGGGCTAAACTAAAATCCATGGCACATACCCAGCAAATCAAAGCAACTCTCGTATCACCCCACTTCCCATACACCAAATTATACCTATAATGCTTATTTACAATTCAAAATAGTGAAGATGCTCTGAAATAAAGGGGAAGTTGAAAGCACCATTATTGGTGTGGAAAATATAACTAAACTCATCTGAGCTATGGACGCTCGCTGGCAGTGAAGTTATGCTTATATGATACCAAGGAAACTTCGTCGGGGCTATGGACGCTCGCTGGAAACAAAGCAATGCTAGGAATAGAGATATGAGAGACACACTTATGTACATGATGATCTCTAACTCAAAGCTCGGCACCCATAATTGAGCTAAGGCTAAGCAAAAGTGCACATTTTAATTTAAAAATTTACCTCATTCATTGGTTCATTGAAAAAGATATGTTAGATGACTTTCCTAATAGAATATCACATCTTTTGAGAATTTGGCATTAATGTGGTACCTATAATTACGAAAAATGCTTACTATGACACTACGGGTTTGAATTTATAGTTAGATTTGAAATTAAATTCCTAAATATTCAATGATAGAGATAATTGATTCTCCCAGTGCGTCGCCAATTGTTGTGACCACAACTAGTCCCCATTTTATTTCATGCTCTCATGAGCCAAAATAAATGGGGGCCCCATTAATTTTACATCTATACAGCTAAACTACTTCTAATCCTACCTTTCATAGACTTCCTTGACCTACACATATAGAAGCGTGAGCAAGTGGGAAACACTAGTCCTCGAGGAACCAATTGTGGACCATACACCATTGAATTCGATATTCATGTCCCTACCCTGATTCGGCAAAGAGACCTTTGAAAGACCTTCTATTGGGACCTTATCTATGATTGAATGATGTTTTCATACTCCAAGAATATCTTGATCAATAGACAGATTGCCCTCACCTAACCTACCTTCTTAAGGGTGAAAAAAGGGTCTAACCTCACCTACCTTAGCTCACCTACCCCGATTAGCAGTTTAGTAGAGGTTATCCTCGCTAGTAGGCAGGCCCAAGACCTTATATATTTCACTTGGATTAGACAGAAAATAAAGGGATAGGGGCCTAAAGTGATACATAAATCCCTGCCCTATTCGGGGATTGATCTATTCAGGGTAGAAAATCCTTCAAGCGAAGACTCGCCTTGCCTTATAGCTAAGGAAATAAGAAAAGCCAAGGAAATGAGGGAGGAAATAAGGAGTTAGGGCTTGGGGCCAAGGAAACAATAACTTAATCAATAGACATTTGAGATACCTTCTATTCGGACCTTATCTATGATTGAATGATGTTTCCATACTCCAAAAATAGCTTGATCAATAGACAGATCGCCCATTGGATATGTGAAGCTGAGCATGTGGCATAGTCCTCATGGTGACACACCTTTTTCCAGGACTAACCCAGTTAACTGACATCTTTTAAAATAATCCTGGGATCTATCCATAATAAGAAAGACCATATTAATTGAATTGTGGGAATAACTCAAAGCTAGTCTCTCAAATATGTAATCTGGTGGAAATGGCAATCTCCTCGCTATTGGTATGTTTGAACTTGGTGATTCAAAGTTTGGAATTTATAATACTTCAATCTGTAGTAGGCTTCTCTCTGCCCAACAAATTCATCATGTTCCATCCACATATCATACTATCAATTTCTCTTGGAGTTGGATGACTATGGGATGGCTTTCCTAAGAATCAATTTCCACTAGCTAAAACCATAAGAAAAGCAAATATGGGGTTAATCCTAACAATCACATAAATTATTTTCTTCATCTACGATCCTCCGAATAAAAATTTGATACTCTCCTCTGTGAGGTAAATGATCACCATGATGAGATTGCATGTCTCCTTTCCTAAGTACATGACCTAATCTCACTACATATGATATTATCACAGTACCATATGTGCAAGTAATGGTAAAAGGCTAGAGTTGCGACATGAATATCTAACTAGGTTAAACAGGGAGAAGGATATGGTATTGATATCACATAGATGAGGATTCAATCTGGATGAAATAGAATTCAGTTAAATTTATTGGTTGAGTAGGAGGATAAATAGGGATTGAAATACATGTGAAAATTTTACGAAACATGTGCTCATATTTTTCTCTGTCTATGCAAGATGAGGAGACACTCGAAATGAAGAGAAGGGGGTGATAACCTAGATTATTCACTCACAAGCTAAGAATGAATAGCCACTGATAGGAGATAAAGGAGAAAATTCCACAATCAAAGATCGGTAGGATCGCCAGTAACAAGAAGATAACCACGCAAATTTAATAGTGGGTGAAGCCTCCCGCAGGCTTAGAAGAACCACATGTAGGGATAACACATACCATTTTCATTGGTTCGCGGCTGTGGGGATGCGGTCATTTATTAAACCTTGTAAAACCTTCATACATGTATTACCACAACTCGTGAGTTGCAGACGTGATTGTTTCCAATTGCGGGCAAAGAGCCTTGTGGAAATCACCCAAAGAGATTCAAGCAATGATCCTCTGAAAACCCGCAAACCCATAGGCTACATAAACCCAATGCTTATGATCTATCCTTTGTAGATCCCATCCTTTTTCAATACTTACCTTTGCAAGTTTATCTGCCAAGAAGTTAGTCACACGCTAAAGCTCATTCCAACTCCACACTACAAATCGTATGCCCTTGAAATGTCGTAAAGTCATGTCGAAACTGCATCGTGAGTAAAACCTATTTGAGATTGCCAAACCAGTTGAATATTATCTGTAAACACGCAACCCACAAGACCTTTTTTGAAAGAATCTATGCGGATGACCTCTTGAAAGTTTCCTTCTGCCAGAGCACTAACACATAAAATCCTATGACCTTGAAACCCCATGACCCGCAAATTTACCAACTGAATTCTCTGCAAAACATATGGTCGCAAAAGTCCCGCAAACCTACTTACAACGTAAATATGTTGCCAAATTGTCATATGACACGCATAAAATCCCTGTGGAATGAGAGAAGTATAATGCAGTAGAGGGAATCATGGATAGGCAAAGGACAAATCTAGATCAATTTAGTTATTTTGGTACACAGGCTAATAATTGGCTATGGATATTCAGGTCCCGAGAGATCCATGAAGTGAGCAGAGAAGAGGGAAGAAGCCAGTTGCCACATGCATAACTTGAAGAATAATGGCTATATCTTAGGTTACATGAGACACACAGGTTACATGCATTAAAGGTAGATATGCCAAAGGAATCTAGGAGATTATAGGTCGAAGAGAAATCGCAGATCGTCGGCTCTAAAAAACCATGCGGACCCCGGATAATTAATGAAGGAAGTGTCCTTTCGAGCAGGAAAATCTGAGTGAGACAATGATAATAGCGCTCATGTGTCATCATCTCACTTCAAGGAAAATCACCCAAAGATATCATAAAAGGAAGCAAAGGGTACTGAGAATTCATTGTTTAGCAAAGAGAGGAATAGAGTGCTAGCTTTCATGGTTGCAACAATAGGAGTGGTTTATTCATTCTCCTAGATATTTCCAGTAGGAAGGACTAGAAGGATTCGACAATACCAAGCTAGCAAGGAACTTTACTTGTTTTCTCAAGAAACATAGCACACGTTCTTAGAAGACGCATGATGCGGCTGGAGAGATGGCGGTAATAAATAGTTAAACCTAAGGTCCATCCAGATCAAAACAAATAGACATGCAGATAGAAGTCAACAACTATTTGTATTCGCAAAGGAGTAAGGTTGGAGGGAAGACCTACATTTCCTTCTCATCCAACTGGTTCCCCTGAACAACCATGACAGGTCTATGATCAATGAACGTGTTTGCAAGTAGTTGTTCATCATTTGGACCAAATTTTCAGCGGGACAGCCCTTCATCGCCAAAGATTTAGAGTTTCTCACCTTCCCAAGGAGGTCATAGTAGGAAGCAATATTATGTAATGATTTCTCTATGTTTCAAAAAAATCAAAATGAAATGGTAATGGGAAGAGTGGGGAAGTTATAGCATTAGTAACTGAAAATTCATGTAATTAGGAAGGTCAACAGTCCACCTTCGGGGATAAAAGAATTTTGATGTAAACTGAGAAAAGGGGAAGGTTGGAGAGCCGAAATTGGGTGTTCTCTAATTCTTTATCAAAGTCAAATATGAATGGTAAAGTTGTTTGCTTGTTGTTGTATTCCTAAGAACAAACTATTTCTTTGAGGGAGAATAATATAAAGCAACTTCATCATTCATTTATTTAATAATGCATTGTTGGTGATTGTTTTCTGCAAGTGTTTCCAATTTGTCATTCTTGTCAATTGTAATTTTTAGGAAATAATTATAAATGGATTGTGAATTCAATTACAAGAACATGCTTATGGTCATCTACTTGCAAACAAGTATGTAATATGATTTCATTATGTAAAATTCGAACTATTTTTGTTTTGCACACTAAATTATGCACCTATAATTGATTCTTCTATTGTTAGAATATGATTGCAGTTGCTTATTAATGTAGGATTACATTATCATATTAGAATAGTTATGCGTTTAGGATTTAGCCTAGCTTAGATGGAAAAGTCTCTCTTTGAAGAGAAATTCATTTAGTTAGCGACAACGGGACCTATATACTAGTGTAGGTTGCTATTCAAATGAGAGTGGGTCTAATTGGGACCTGCCATTGGGAAACTCTCCCTCGTGTCGACGTTGGGATTTTTCCTCGCATTAACAGGTTGTTTTAATGCAAAATTTTCTATTTGTGAATTGTTGTCTAGTTTGGTCTATTAGAGAGTGTGCTTGAGGTGGGGTTTCCTTGTAATTTTGATGGTTGCACTCTCTTGTCAATTTCTAGCGTTGTACCTTTCATACAACTCCATTGCATCTCGAGGGTCCCTGGGGAAGGAGAGCGCCCATTGAGAATTGGTAGGGTGGTTAACCGGGGAACTTTCTGATGATTAGAAAGTTGTCACAAAGAGGAATTCAAGCTCTCAAATCAAAATTTGACAAGTCAAGAGTTGATTCTCTGAGAAGTAACCTTCATACTAAAATAAAGTACTCTATAACAAAGACATTTTGTATTGTTTTTGCAATGACATTCTTCTCGAGATTCTAAGTACTAATATTTTGGCCAATATTGTTATTCTATTTTATTGTGATATTTACGCTAACAATGAAGTGATAAGTACATGTGATCAAATACAATTATATACCATTTTTAGTAGGCAAGCATCAATACTCGAGGAAGAAATCAATAGTACATAAGGCAAGCCTTTCTCAAGATTGATTATCAAGATAATTGTGCATGTATAGTGTTTGTTTTTGTTCATCACATTTTAATATCAGATTCCTATGTTCTGCTAATTTGGGTTTCTTTTCAATTGAACCATTCCATGTCCACAACAATTTATGGTTCAAGTTAAAGTGGGATTAATATTAAACTATCCAAAAAAATATGATGATATTGAAAGTAATATTTTGATTCAGTGTTTGTAGTTTTGAAATAAGCAAACTTCAAGTGAAAGCATAAGTTTATCAAATCGGTTTACTAAGGAGAAAACATTTACTTGTTTGAGTTCTACTAGGACAACAATGAAAGTGCAAGAGTTTGTTCCAGCTTCACTGTTGTTGAAGTATACAAAAAAAATTTCTAGACAATAATGAGCACAAAAAACAAAAGTTATTCCAAGGATATCAAGTAATTTCAACCCAGTTGTTGGAATTGTTTGATTGTGCCAAGTGAATATTTTCTTATAATAAAACACAAAGTCTTTTAGATGTTGTTACTTATAAAATAAGTTAATATTCCCTAAAAATTTGTGTGGCTAATCAGTTGTTCATAAAAGATGGATTCTAATGATGTTCTATAGTGAGTTATTTTATGTCTCATAGAATTGTAGTTCCCATATTAGTTTGCATTTAGGTTTTTGCTTACAGTTGAGTTCCAAATATCCATGGAGATTAGATACCACTCTCAAAACCAAAAATAGTTTTAATCATTATAGAAAAATGATCTAGTCAAATTGATTAGATTGTACATGTAAAGGCCTCAAACTAGACAAACTTAAAAAAGAGAGAGGCCCTAACTACGTAATTGACAAGTCACTTTATCTATTTCATTGTCTTCATTTCTAGAGTGTTTGTTTTAATTAATCACCATCAAGGTTAGGATAGTTTAACCTTATGGTATGGCATCAAATTTACATATGCATGTGTGTTTATATATGTGTTATATCTAGCATATAATCCACAAGTTAACAAAAATGAAGAATATGTATGTGTTCCCATATTTGGACATGTATATGTATCGTGATAACATATGACTTTGACACACATAAAAAATTAGGATAGAGTATACATAGATCACAAATAATGTTGTCTTTTCCATAATTGAATAACAAGTTAAAAGTCCATGTTAGATGGAATCATTCGACTTGCTTTTAAAAAGAATGAAATTGGGTAAATTATGTTAATAAAAAGTTGTATCTAAGTTAAACAATGTTATTACATCATATTGAATGTCTTTGAACTTCAAAAAAGATAAACAATTTTAGATCAGATTACAAAATTTACATATGTTTTTTGGCGAAAATTCCTAGTATTTACTGCTATTGTAGATTCTATAAAAAGTGCCTAGTATGATAATAACCTTGAAGAACATAAACTTAACAAAAAATATGGTGCCTTATGGCCTCTTCCAAACCATGTTTGGTTGGCATTGATTCTTGTTCCCCTATCTCCATATCCTCAAGGAGTTGATGCACAATATCCTCCTCCTTTGGTTCTCCATGACCTGAATTTGTAGACAACCTCTAATTGGATGCCCTAGATTGAGCATCTTTACACAGGTTAACTACTAGATTCCTTATCATGTCACATTCAACCTCAAGGATGGAAATTTTTTGTTTTAACTGAACCAAAGTACCTTTGACAAAGGCAATTTCAGAAATTATTCGTCGCCCATTATCATGCACCTCAGATGTAATAGTAAACATAAAGGTCATGTTACTTTGGATCATTTCCTCATGTGAACATAAAACTCTCTTGATCTCTTGTGATTCTCTTAAGTCCATGTATGTTATTATAGAGATAGGGAGCCACTCTAAAAATAAGGATTGGAGCTACATAAGTTACAGAGCCATAGAGCCAAACCTAATATAACCTCAACTAAACCAGCAAAGAAAGTAGGCATACTGGTCTAGAGACCACAATACCTAGACCAAAGAACTAAATTATGAGTACAAAACTTGGAATTTGTAGATAGACTAATAACATTCCCAAAGAGACAGTCCACCCAAAGGCAAAATACCTTCCCTAAATTATCTAGACTAGGAAAACCAAAACTCTATGCGCGTTGGGTTTGCAAAGATTGAGTCTTCATGAAACCAAAGACAATAAACAATCTTTCTAAAAGGAAAAAATATCTCGAATTCACCAACCTACTAAAGAAGACCAACCTAAAGAGCGTAGTTATGCATTCCCAATGTCGTTTGACCAAGAAGGAGGCACCCCACAGACCTTCTTGCACCTCGCAACACATATCTCTATAATCCCACCTCGCCTAAGATATAAAACCACCTTGCATTCAAAATTTCGATTCATTGCAAGTCTGAGCATGTGTGAGGGGGGCTCACTAGTAATGTTTATTGTGTTTCTTTGATAATGGGGTTGGAAAATGATTGACATGTGGCTTATTAAATTATCGATACTTACCAATGAGTGCATGGGGATTGCTTAAGGGATAGTTTGGAAGGCCAATGAACCATTCGTCATTGATACCCCCATTTTTGATCCAGTAGATTCATTTGCAAGAGAGTAAACCTCACTATTGTTCTCACTTGGGACCTAGAAAAAGGATATTTTTTGAAACCTAGTGGTTTATTGAAAAGATCAAGACAAAATTGAAGCAAACTTGTAGTTGACCTGAAGGGATTTTTTGTTCATCAATCGAATGATTATGCTTGAGTCTCCTACCATTGTGAGGGCATGGATTTGATGATCTAGTGCCATTCTTAAACATTGTAGCAAAGTGGATGCTTCAACCTAGTCGTTAGAGGAAATTCCCAGTCCCAAGCATAAGATAGTCAATATTTCCTCTGGGATAGATGAGGATCCCCCCTACACCTACCACCCTTGATCGTTTGACTTGTTATTAAAAATGGTAAGTGGTAGAAATTACTAGGCTCAAAAAAAGGAATTGGTAAAGTTGAACTTGGAACCTATAAGGGTAGAGTCGATGGAATCTAGTTGCATATACTAGTGGGAAAAAACTTTTCGGAGGAGAAACAATATGTTTAAAGAAAACTAAAGGCACTTTTGACCTTCACTTCAATATTTTCTTATTTTTATTATTTATGATGCCATAGGAAAATACATGCATGTGCATCAATTATGCTTGAGGACTGAGTCCCACTTGCTCAAAATGAAATTACCTTAGCAATATATCTCGTATGTATCAATTATTTTAAAGAGTTAATATGGATTAGTTGCAATCAAATATGATGGTATGAAGTGGATCGTGCAATCTTTGTAAGTATCACTTATTCCACGAGCACTTGTGAATGAGATTATGTACAAACGGTTTATGAAGATCCTATTATGCAAGGGCAGTCTTTAATCTACTATGGCCTCATTTCCTTCAATATTGCATACCCTAAGTGGTGCCCAATGCATCTATAAATTTAATCATATCATTCATTTTAATTATATAATTATGGTCACTGACAGAATAATAATGATAGAAGCATTTTGTGTGGATATCATGGACAATTCAATAGTACAACTTCCATGGAATAGTTACCCACAAGATGACAATCACAATATCGAGTGATGGCATGTATGTATTTTCCATCCTATGAATTATGTAGGGGAGGATCCTCTAGAGGTGCATTATAAAGGGTGACTTGCTAGCATGGTTTTTATTCTACAAGGCATTTTACATACCCTAGTATGAAAATTAAGATGGCACAAGGGCTTTCGAACGCATAAGTATTCACTAAGCAACATTTGAACATAGATGACTCTCATTTGACCTTGAAGGGATCTTTGTTGTCCTCTCTAACTCAAGGGGAATTTTGCTTGGACCCTTGATCTGTATTAATGAGGGGCGTAACCTCACAAAAGAGAATTTTCAGGAATAAGTTGGTAAAGGTTTAACCAAGTGATTTGGGTAATTTAGTGAGATGAGAAGACTAGCTAAATTCTGACATTTTTAAAGGAAGGATATTGGAATCACAAGAGAATGGGAACCTGTATAGAGATTGTTAAATTGAATGTGATTGAGATTAGAGGCCTTTATCTGTGGTTTAGTGTATTATTTAAGAATAATACTTTGATGAACTTTCATAAAGACCAACATAAATATGTAATATATTGACCATTAATACTATGTTATGGACCCATGCAATAAAATATACTTGCACGAGATGTACAAAGATGCATTTGTATAAATGATTGATAAAATGATAATATGATCATTACAATAGTTTTCAACATTTAGCTTGTTGGGCCAAATCATGTAGTTGAGTGCTTTAAGTTTCATGTAAGAGGCACAAAATGCGAGAAAGTTCTCAGGGGTTTCTCCACGAGGTTTTCCATAAAAAAAACAAATTATAACCTTTACAAAATTTGTACAACCTTGCGCCTTTTGCCAAGGTGGATTAAAAACATTTATATAGATAACTTTAATTTTATTTCACATTTTTCACAATCATTGGGATTTAGAGGTTAAAAGAGTGAGGAGAGTTATACACTTCCCCTCCTTCCAATGACGGTACCTATAGAACCCAGGTGGGGAGGATAATACTTCATCACACAAGCACTTGAGATAAACCCAATAGACAATATAAGTTTGAATCTCTCTCTCTCTCTCTCTCTCTCTCTCTCTCTCACACACACACACACACACACACACACA
>CBVK0101112450.1:0-21646 GCA_900067695.1 Picea abies | reverse complement strand
CTCTCTCTCTCTCTCTCTCTCTCACACACACACACACACACACACACACATATACAAACTTATAAGTGTGTGTGTGTAAGTGTGTGTGTGTGTGTGTGATTCAAACTTATATTGTCTATTGGGTTTAGCTCAAGTGCTTGTGTGATGAAGTATTGTATGTGTGTGTGTGTGCACATGTGAGCGTGTGTGTGTCAATTGGGTATAGTCTAGGTGGTTGAGAGGAGGAATGTTATCCTCTCCACCTAGGTTCAATCTTCGCAAGTGACATGTTGAGTTTTTAACCAATATATTGTTGTAACGACTTTGAACCCTATTGTTGACTTGGCCTTGAGCCTTAAAGAGTTTATGGTTCACCTTGGGTATTGTTAACCCTTAAGACTGTTTCTACCTTTTTGTTTAAAAAAGTTAGCTTATCCTATCAAAAATATTTTCTAAGACCAATTTGTCTTATTTGTTGCTCCTTTTATACTTTAATTTTCATTTTTTGTGTGATTTTCCTTTCCTTACTTTCATTTTCACTTGCTTTTTATAAGATATGTTTGAAATATTTGCATAAGTAGGATGTGTCACATCAGATTTGTTATTCGCATTTCCAATGAAAGGGAATTTTCCAAGGTTTAAATAATAAGTAAGGTTGCTACAAGAATGTTGCCATTCTTGCAGCACATTAAAACATCATTATTTCAAGTGTACTTCAAATCCGAAGATCGTGACAGCAGTCCTGAAATCATGTAGGAGATCATGCAAACGGTTATTGTACTTAATTGTGTCATATCTAAATGATTATTCTATCCCTATGCAAGCTTTAATTAATACAAATCCAAATATGTTCGTACTTCCATCAAAATCAGGTGTCGGGCTACAAATTTACAACATGCAAAACTATGAGTAAGGGGAAACCCTAATTTTGTGTCATCTATTCTGTGCGGACATATTTGAAATCTTGAGTAAGGGAAACCCTAATTCTCGGTATAATAGAGCTTGTGATCAGTGTGAACGTGTCAGAGTGGAATATGTCACCCAACAAAGCTGGTCGAATTCTTCGATCAAAACCAGAGGGGATTGAATTATTAGAAGCATGCCTTGAAATTATGCAGAAATTTGTCCAGGGAGAATGGTTCAAGTTTTGTTGTGCTTTTCAAGGGCATCATGAAGAAATTTCAATGTTATTTGCTAAGAGCTTCGACGGGTTTCAAACTCAGGTGGGAGATGTGATTATTCATGTCATAGAACATTCGATTGTAGCAACATGTCGTTTTCCTGTAAAAGGTGAAAGGTGATGGAAGAAGAACAAACTCCATGCAGACATGTGCAACTAATTATTAGTGGCAGAGAATCACAATCCATACTGGAGTCAACGCATCCCAAATAAATGGTTGAAGAAGGAATGGCGGAGTATCTTAGCAGTGGTCCAGAAATATATAACCTACGAAGGTAGGTTTTCTACCATTCATTACTATCACATACAAATTTTGATGCATTTAAATGGAGATAAAGAAATGAATCTGCCATTTTATCTTTTGAAAAGTTTGACAAAGATGGCAAAGAGGATACAGAGCCATCCTCAAACTGCCCTTCAAAGTTTATTTCATCAGGGTCTTATCAAAATTTTGGTTATGTATGCATTAAGTGAAGTTCAAGTGTCCTGGAAACAACGATTGTCTTCCTTAGGGTTTGAAGAACAGGTTTCAAAAACACAAAAAACAACTCCTGACAAGAAAACTAGGATTTCAACAAGAAAGGGCATCGCATCAAAGGTACAAGAAGAGGCTTCCCCTATAATGAGAGAAACCAGATCGAGCAAGAGAAATCTCGCTTTATAACAAGAAGAATCAGCTAAGCATAAATCTAAATCGTCTGCATCAAAACAAGAGTTTGTGGGAATTGACAGGGTGTATACCAAGAAGAGGACTAGAAAAATGACACAGAAACTTCATAAGATAAAAACAGAGCATGAATTAGAAATTCATGATATACCAGTTAAGAAATATCCTTAGGTAAGACAGAGAAAAAGGAACAAAGGAAAATAGCATGTAAGCTACCCTAGCAGACCCAAAACTTGACCTACAAATAAGCTGAGGATGAAGTATAAGGTTTTGTTCAAATCGTCTCTAAAGGAAGAAAAATTGATTATCATAGATGATGACATTCCAGAAAAGACCCTTGATATTACCAAGAAATAAAGCTTGGAAATTAAAACCTTAAGGAAAATGCCAATAAGGAAAACCAGGAAGGAAAAATAGCGACAGACATTGGCTAAAGTTGAATCTTCTCAATCAGATGATGGAACAGAACAATATCTCACCTACAATTTAGAGATGCAAGAATTGTAAGAATCCTATATGGAAGAAACATACAACTTATCTAAACCTATGAAAGAGGAAATTATTGAATAAACATTTTGAAAGGAAAATAAGTATGAAAGAAAGCCCATAAAACCTAGAAGATCAATTGATCTAAATATACATGCATTAGAAGAGGACCAAGATCAAGATAGGGCAGAAAAAGAGGATGTACCAGAAAAACAAGGGTTAGGGGAATACATGATAGTTATTGAGGATTTGAGACAATAAAATCAAAGGCTTGAGGCATGGATGCTAAGCTACAAGAGAAAGTCCAAAAATTAAAAGAAAAACTCAAGAAACGACGTGATTTTACAAAGAAAATCAGGAAGAAGAACATCAAATTATACTAGACTAATGTGGTTCTCAAAACCAAACTAAAGCAGGAAATATCTGAAGGTCAAACTTCTACTCAAGGATGAAAGGTTTCCAGGGCCTTATCAACACACAAAGTTATCTCATATTTTTGGGTTCATGGTGCCATAAATAGTGGTTTTTGTAGCTCTCCTTTTTTGACAGAATGATGAGGAAATTCAAGAAGTTGAAGAACTTTTGCAAGCAGGTTCAACATCACGAATGACAATGATCTAGTACAAGTTGAAGGTCTAGTTTTTTGCATATCTATTCCTGGAGTAGTTGTTGTAGATCCTATATGTGAGGGTCAAAGATATCTTAGGAGTTATGATATGGTCCTATAATAGAATATCTTTTCCCTAAGATCCAGGATTTAGTTGTTGACACATTGAATAAGTACAATGTAATCTCTAGTTGATATTCAAATATATCGAATCTATAACTAGGTTTTAGGATTTGAGATCCAAATGGAAAACAACACTTTGTATGAAAAGGAAATTAGATGATAGAGTTAGGGGGTTCAAATTTTGTGGCATTCAAGGAACATATTGATCAAAAAATTGTAAAGTTGGAATTTGCAACATTTTGCATTCAATTGAAAAACATTATGATGGTTAGACTATATTTTTATGTCTCTTATTTTTTGTCTTCTTTGAATGCATCTGAAACTTTTTGCAAAGCATTTGGTTTACCCTGTTATGTCTTGAATTTCAGTAAAATATTTTTGTTGTTAAAATCATCTTTTCAAGAGTTGCATTTGAATGATTCTTTCATGCTTCTGAATATTATTTGGAAATTTGAAATTTCTTCTTTACAAGTGAACAAATTGTAACTTGTAGTTTCCCTTTCATCAACCTTTACTTTATTCATATAACTAGACAGAATGAATGCCTTTGACTAAGTTGAATGTTGTGGGAACCCGATTCAAAAGTTTAACCTGATCAGTTGTTGTCCAACCTATCCACTACCTGATCCACAAACCATTCTATAAACTCAATTTGATTTACAAATATAAACCATTGCAATAATTGAGGTGCCCTGGCTTGCCCCTTAGCATCCAAGAACAACTTTAGGGATAACATCTTTTGGCACCATTGTCAGGGAACGAAGGAACAAAGATATATTTCCCTAGGAAGAACAACATTGAGAAGGGATATCTCTTGATGGTGGACAAAATTTAGACATTGAAATTAAACTGCATATTTTTCACCAAGCGACTCCATTGTAGAAGTTTTGGCTCCTAAAAGAGAAGCGAATGGACCGAAGTTTGAGCCTACCAAAGCCTCAATATCATCTTCATCTTCAAGAAAAAGAGTAACCAGAATAAATGCGGACCCCAAGGCAGTTCCATCATTGTCGGATCTAGAAAAAATATTAAGAAAAAACAAAGAAAACCAAGGGCTAGTCCTCTTCTTCTAAAGGTAAGTCCTCTTATGAAGAGACAATTTTTGTTTCTAAAAAATCCATTATTGTTTCCGAAGAAAAGTTATTTCCTGTTATTGAAGAAAAACCTAGTATTGATCCTTCATAAATAGTTGAAGAAAAGGACAGGCCTAAAATTGTTTCTTTAGAAGAGAAAGTAGCTATTTAGTTAGGTGAACAAATAGTTGAGAAATGTAATCTTTTTTCTTACCTAATTAAAGAAAAAAGATGATGAAGAGTTGAATTTTCTAGGAACACCCATAAGAGACTTGCCTAAGTATACAAAAGAACAAATTGATCAGATTTTGTCTCCATGTTTTACTCAGCCAAGCAACTCTGAGGAAGCTAAACCAAAAATTCAAGTTTTTAATTCAATATCCTTGCCATTGAAGGATTCTTAAAGTATAAAGAAACCCATACTCAGCCTTCATCACCTCCTAAAATCCAAACTGCAGTCTCATCTTCTACATCTCAGCCTTCATCACCACCTAAAGTACATACTCAGGTTGCTCAAACAATGGTTGTAAATACGATGGATGTTATCATTGTTGCTAGATAGGCACCCTCGGTTTTACCTCAAGTCTTAAACACTTTCCTAATTGGAGATTACATGAAATACTTTCCCAGATTCAATGGGGAGGGAGATGTTATTGTTGAAGAACACTTAGCCTCTTTTTACAATTTTGCAAATAATTTCAATATAGAGCAATCAAATGTTTGGATGACTGTGTTTATTCAAAGTCTAGATGGAGAAGTAAGAAAATGGTTCTGAGGTCTTCCTGCAGGTTCTATTCCAGATATTGACATTTTAGATGAGACTTTCTAAAACTGTGGGGAGACAAAAAGGATTGCTTGTATTATATCACTGAGTTTGGAGCCCTAAAAAGAAAAAGTGGTGAGTCTGTGTCATATTTTACTAAAAGGTTTAATAGAATGTTGACCAAAATCCCTGATGATATTAAACCTACTGAAATCTCTGCTAAAATTACTTTTTCTAATGCCTCTGATGCTAAATTTTCTCTTTTGTTGAGAGAACGAAGGTCTGCTACTTTGAGCTCGATGCAGGAGGCAACCATCGAGGTTGAGTCAAATATTCTGGTAGCTGAAAGATTAAAGACAAAATCTGGCATAGACAAAAAGAAGCAAAAAGAGGATGTCCCATATGCTTCCAATACATCAACATATGATCCAAAAATCGATGAAATGGATAAAATGTTGAAGACTCTAACATCATAATTGTCCATATTGAAATTTTAAGTAAAGCATCCTAATAGACATGTTTAAGAGGGTGGGAACAGGAATCCAAATCAGTTCAGAAGACTACAAAATTCTCCTCAGATCATGCAAAGAGAAAGAAGGAATCATGAAGACCAAAGGATCTTGCCCCCTTTCCAGAATAATGCAGTTGAAGAGACGGAAGAAAGTGATAATGTTGAAGAAAATTCAACAGTTCTTTTAAATGCAACTGAGCTTCCTACCAGTCATTGGATTCAACAAGAATATGAGGATTCTTTGATATCAAATTAGTTTGATAATCAAGAAGAGAAAAATATTCAGAATGAGCCTCAAAAGAAATATGATTTAAGGTCTAAACAAAGTGGATCGAAAACGAATGCTCAAACTCAGATTAAGAAGAAAAATACTCCAGCCAAGTAGGGTCCAAGCAAATCAAATCAACATCAACAACCTATCAAGGCAGGTGTTTCAGAGGTAAAAGAAACAAAAAGACAATTGTCTCCTTTTAATCTGGAGCACGAGATAAATAAAATTAAAATTCTTGTGCCTTTGGTGGAGCTAATGAAGAATGAGCCTTTTAAACATTATAGCTTGAAGGTTTTGCAATCTCCTGCACCTGTTATCTCTTCAGATATAGTAAATTTGCAAGATGAAAATCATGTTATCACAATTGGTCTACATATTGAAGATAAATATGATTCTTCACCTCCATTTTATATATCCCTGAATATTCATGATAAAATTATGCATAAGTGTCTCATGGACTCTGGAGCTTCACATAATGTTATGCCGAAGGTGGTTATGGATGAGTTGTGGTTAGATATCACAAAACTGTACCAAGATCTCTATTATTTTGACTCTAAAAAAGTCAAGTGTTTAAGAGTTATCAAATATTTGGTTGTAACATTGTCTCGGTTGCCTATGAAGAATGTTGTTATGGACATTGTAGTGGCTGATATACCACCAAAGTTTGGAATGTTGTTGTCTAGGTCTTGGGTTAAAAAGGTTGGTGGATCTTTGCAAATGGATCTGACATATGAAACCATACCTATTTTGGGGGGAGAACATCGAAAATTATATAGGGAAGTTCGATTTTTTTATATTGTAAGTGATCATGACAATCCAGGAAATCACCCTATCTATGCAGTGGACGATGAAATTGGCTCAACCATATTTCATATCAGTGATGATGTTCCTGAAACATCAAGTAACAAGCTCATTGGTAAGCAAGCAAAGGATATGGAAAACTCTGTGTGGAAAATGTTTTTTGATGGTTCATGTTCAAAAGAAGGATCGGGTGTTGGGATTGTAATTATTTCCCCTTCTAAAGAAGTTATATATGTTTCCTATAAATTGGAATTTGAGACTACCAATAACATTGCAGAATATGAATTAGCTTTCTAGTTGGGCTTAAGAGTCGCAAAAGAAATGGGGATTGACAAATTAGCAGTTTTTGGAGATTTTGAATTAGTCATCCATCAAGTCAAGAATAATTATAAAATAAAGCAGCAAAGACTAAAGCAATACAAGAATGAGGCATGGGATTTTGTGGAAAAATTATTTTTGGCTTTTGATATCACATTTGTTCAAAGAAACTTTAATCAACAAGCAGATTCACTATCATTAGTAGCTAGCAATTTCAAGACTCTGTTATGTTCCAATTTGAGATATGAAATTGAAGTTAAACACTGGCCTTCAATCCCAGATAACATCTAACACTTGCAAATTTTCAGTGATGACCAGGAACTGAAAATATTTCTAGAAACTATTGATGAATTTTGTGCAATTTCTATTGACCAAGAGAATGAAAATGATGAGACAAAAATTCAATCAGAAGTTCCTTTTCAAAATAAAGTAGCATGGCATAAAATTATGGAGTTAAAGACAAAGCACATTCCAAAAGGTCTAGTCCCACTGTAAGTATTGTTTGACAACAATGATGTTTCCAAAAAATCTTCAATTCAAATTTAGGAAAATTATGTGTTTGATTGCAATATTGACACTATCACAGATCCAAATATTACAAAATTGTCCAAAGCATTTCCAGAAGAGTGGAAGAGAAGGTATGTTAAACTTATGAGGGAATTTGTCGATATTTTTGCTTGGTCATATGAAGACCTTAAGATTTTTGACATTGACATAATTCAACATAAAATTCCTTTGAAAATGGGCTCTAAACCTTTCAGGAAGAAAATGAGACAGTTTAATCCTATGTTGTTTCCTATCATTGAAAAAGAGTTAAAAATACTGCTAGATGCTAAGATTATAGTACCTTTGAGATATTTAGAGTGGGTGGCAAATTTGGTGCCATTTAGGAAGAAAAATGGTGAAATAAGGTTATGCGTGGATTTTAGAAATTTGAACAAGTGTTAACTCAAGGATAACTATCCATTACCAAAAATGGATCACATTTTGCAGAAAGTGGTAGGAGCTCAGAGGATCTTCGTGTTAGCTGGGTATTTTGAATACAATCAGATTGCAGTATTTGAAGAAGATAAAAATAAAATTGTTTTTACTACTCCATAGGGTACCTTCATGTATGACAAGATGCCTTTTGGATTGATTAATGCAAGGGTTGTGTTCCAAAGAGAAATAAACATTGCATTCATTGGATAAAGGGAAAAATTCATAATGATCTATCTTGATGACATCATTATTTTCTCAAAATCTGATGACGAACATTTGCAACACCTCAAGCAGACATTTAAGAAATGCATATCTTTAAACCCAAAGAAATCTATTTTTTCTATGCATGAAGGCAAGCTCCTAAGTCATATTGTATCTACGGGATGAATTAAAATAGATCCTCATAGGGTGAATTCTATCTAGAAGATTGATATTCCTAGAAACAAAAATTCCATATAATCCTTCATAGGTAGAATCAACTTCTTAAGGAGATTCATACATAATTTTGCTAAAATTATTAAGCTCATTACAAATATGTTGAAGAAGGATGTTGAGATTAAGTGGACACGGGAAGCTAAGTCATCCTTTGAAAGAATAAAACAAACTTTAATTGAAGCTACTGTCCTCATCAGTCGAGCTTATTCTAAAGATTTCTTGATCTTCTCTTTTGCTTCTGAAGAAACAATTATTGTTGTACTATTGCAAAAAAATGAAGAAGGATATGAGTAGCCCATTTCTTTCTTTAGAAAATCTCTTAGAGATGTAGAACTTAAGAATAACATAATGGAAAAACAGGTTTATGCCTCAGTGAAGGCATTGAAATCTTTCATAGTTTATATTTTGAATTCTAAAATAATTGGCTATGTTCCTAGCAATAATGTGAAAGATATGCTTGTGCAACTAGACAATGAAGGAAAGAGAGGTAAATGGATAGCAAAGCTCTTGGAATATGATGTAGAACTCAAACCTACCAAGTTGATCAAAGGGCAGGGTCTGACAAGGTTGCTTGCTGACTCAAATTGCAAAGCTCTTGGATTGAACTGTATTCAAAATCAATCAGTTATTCTAGTATCACAGGATAAAGACAAAAATTTATAGGTATTGGACAAGTGTCATTCCTCATCACGGTATAAGGACATAGTTTAATTTTTGCAGAATTTTTGGTGTTCATAGGATTTTGATAAATCTAAAAGTAGATCTCTCAAGCTAAAGGTTGTAAAGTACTGCATTATTAATCATAGTCTATTTTGGAAGGAGCCCAATGGCATTTTGCTTAAATGTATTGATGAGGATTAATCAAATTTTATAATGACTAGCTTGCATAAAGGTGTTTGTGGAGGACATCTGCACTGGAAAGCCACAACATTTAAAATTTTGAGAGCTAGGTACTATTGGCCCACTCTATTTTCTTATGTGTTTGCTAAAATTAGAGCATGTGAGCAGTGTCAAAAGTTTGTTGGACAATAAGAATTATGTTTTCTTCCCTTAAAGCCAATCATAGAAAATGGCCCTTTCCAGTAGTGGGGCTTGGACTTCATAGGAGAAATTCAACCGCCTTCCAGTGGACAACATACATGGATATTGACAACCACCGATTACTTTACGAAATGGATTGAGGCTATCTTGACCAAAAATGCAACTGATAAGGTAATTATAAATTTTCTGGAAGAAAATATATTTTCTAGATTTGGTCGTCCTAGAAAGTTAATCACAGATAATGCTCAGGCATTTAAATCTGTTGCTATGATTGAATTATGTGAAATCTATAATGTTACTCTAGCACATTCTACTACATATTATCCACAGGGTAACGGGTTGGCAAAATTCTCCAACAAAACCCTGATCAGAATTATCAAAAAATTGTTGGCAGAAAACAAAAAGGGATGGAATTCTAAATTGAAATATGCTTTATGGGCTGACAGGGTGAGTACCAAAAATTCAATTGGCACTTCTCCTTTCCAGTTAGTTTATGGGATAGATGTTATTTTCCCAACCCAACTGAGTTTATGTTATTTTCCCAACCCAACTGAGTTTACCTATACTAAAATTCATGCAAGAATAATTGGAAGAACCTAATGATATTCAGAGGAGGATTTTTCAAATCATTGAGGTTCAACAGAAGAGAGGAATGTTAAATGAAAAATATGAGGCTTATTGGAGTAAGGTAAAAACAACATTGTCCCTGAGGTGTAGAACGATGACATAGTGTTCAATTAAGGCACTTCGTGATGTGAAGTCAACGGTTCGAAACCTCTAGGGACACCAAAAAAATCCAGCCATGTTAAGGGTTGGTGTGGCTTAGGCTAGGTGTGATCCTTAGGTGATTTTGACGGCTTAGATGCCCTTGGGTCACGATTTCTCAAGCCACGGGCTAGTCCCCCAAGTCACAGACAAACTAGCAAACAAACAAAAAAGAAGGTAAAAACAACATTTTACAAGAAAACTAAGAAGGATAGTTTTCAAACAGGGGACCTTGTTCTAAGGTCGGATGCCAGAATAGAAGATAAGCCAAAACATGGTAAGTTTGATAATTTGTGGTTTGGCCCATTCAGAATAGCCAAAGTTTTGAACAACAATTCTTTTGTCTTACAAAATTTGGATGACAGTGAGATATTTGGAGGCCCAGTCAATGGGCTCTTTTTGAAACATTATTTTACTTAGTGAGCCAGAATTAATTTAGCTTACACATATTGCCTTATTTTGGTGTGTTTTAAATAAGACTCCATAGCCCAATGGAGTATTAGTGTACAATTAAGCTTGTTGTAGTTGGGTATTTCAGAATGTAGAATGGATGGTCTACAATAAGACATATGTCATAACATATAAGAAAGAACATGGGGAAGGTTACAAGTTTCAGTGCTAGAATTGGAAAAGAAGGCATTGGTCTGTAGTTCTTAATGTCTCACAAGGAGAACATTATCCTCGGATGGAGCCAGTGTTAGTCCTTAAGCCTATTTCTACCTTTTTATTCCAAAAAAGTTAGCCTATCCTATCAAAAATCTTTTCTAAGACCAATTTGTCTTGTTTGGTGCTCCTTTTATAGTTTAATTTTCATTTTCACTTGCTTTTTATAAGATATGTTTAAAATATTTGCATAAGTAGGATGTGTCACATCAGATTTGTTATTCACATTTCCAATGAAAGGGAATTTTCCAAGGTTTAAAGAATAAACAAGGTCTCTACAAGAATGTTGTCATTCTTCCAGCACATTAAAACATCATTATTTCAAGTGTGCTTTAAATTCGAAGATCGTGACAATAGTCCCAAAATCATGCAGGAGATCATGCAAACAGTTATTGTATTTATTTGTGTCATATCTAAATGATTATTTTATCCCTATGCATGATTTAATGAGTACAAATCCAAATCTGCTCGTACTTCCATCAGGCTCAAGTGTCAGGCCACAAATTAAAAACATGCAAAACTATGATTTAAAATTTTTAATGGATTTATGAAATAAGGGGATATGCAGTTTAATGTCATATGCAAAAAAAAAAACCTTACGTGTTAGCTATTTTGTGCAGGCATCTTTGAAATCCCGAGTAAGGGGAAACCCTAATTCTTGCAAGTATAACAAAGCTCGTGCTCAGTGTGAACGTGTCAGAGTGGTATATGTCACCCAATAAAGGTGGTCGAATTCTTCGATTAGAACCAGAGGGGATTGAATTATTAGAAGCCTGCCATGAAATTATGCAGAAATTTGTCCAGGGAGAGAATGATTCAAGTTTTGTTGTGCTTTTCAAGGACATCATGAAGAAATTTCAATGCTATTTGCTAATAACTTCGATGGGTTTCAAAATCATGTGGGATATGTGATTATTCTTGTCACACAACATTCGATTGCAGTAGCCTATCATTTGCCTGTAAAAGGTGAAAGGTGGTGGAAGAAGAACAAACTCCCTGCAGACCCGTGCAACTAATTCTTAGTGGCAGAGCATCACAATCTAGACTGGATTCAAGGCATCCCAAATAAATGGTTGAAGAAGGAATGGTAGAGTATCTTAGCAGTGGTCCAGAAATATATAACATGTGAAGGTAGGTTTTCTACCATTCATTGATGTCACATACAAATTTTGATGCATTTAAATGGAGATAAAGAAATGAATCTCCCATTTTATCTTTTGAAAAGTTTGACAAAGATGGAAAATATGATACAAAGCCATCCTCAAACTGCCCTTCAAAGTTTATTTCATTAGGGTCTTATCAAAATTCTGGTTATGTATGCATTAAGTGAAGTTCAAGTGTCTTGGAAACAACTATTGTCTTCCTTAGGGTTTGAAGAACAAGTTTAAAAAACACAAAAAACAACTCATGACAAGAAAACTAGGTTTTCAACAAGAAAGGGAAGCACACCAAAGAGTACAACAAAGGTACAAGAAGAAGCTTCCCCTATAATGAAAGAAACCAGATTGAGCAAGAGAAAACTCGATTTACAACAAGAAGAATCAACTAAGCAGAAATTTGAATCATTTGCATCAAAACAAGAGTTTGTGGGAATTGAAAGGATGTATACTAGGAGGAGTTCTAGACAAATGACATAGAAACTTCATAGGATAAAAACAGAGCCTGAATTAGAAATTCATGATATACTAATTGAGAAATCTTTTAAGGTAAGACAGAGCAAAATGAACAAAGGCAAACAACTTGTAAGCTACCCTAGCAGACCCAAAACTCGACCTGCAAATAAGTCGAGGTTGAATTTTAAGGCTCTGTTCAAACCATCTATGAAGGAAGAAAAATTGATTATCATAGATGATGACATCCCAGAAAAGACCCCTAATATTACCAAGAAATAAATGTTGGCCATTAAAACCTTAAGGGAAATTCCAATAAGGAAAACCAGGAAGGAAAAACAACAACAACCAATGGCTAAAGTTGAATCTTCTCAATCATATGATGGAATAGAACAAGATCTCAACTATAGTCCAAAGATGCAAGAATTGTCATAATCCTATATGGAAGAAGCATATAGCTTATCTAAACCTGTGAAAGAGGAAATTATTGAAGAAACATTCTCAAAGGAAAATCAATATGAAAGAAAGCCCATAAAACCTAGAAGATCAATTGATCTAAATATACCTGCATGAGAAGAGGACCAAGATCAAGACAGGGCAGAAACAAAGGATGTACCAGAAAAACAAGGGTTAGAGGAATACATGACAATTATTGAGGATTTGAGACAATAAAATCAAAGTCTTGAGGTGTGGAATGCTAAGCTACAGGAGAAAGTCCAAAAATTAAAGGAAAAACACAAGAAACAATGTGATTTTACAAAGAAAATCAGGAAGAAGAACATCAAATTATACTAGACTAATGTGGTGCTCAAAACCAAAGTAAAGCAAGAAATATCTAAAGGTCAAACTTTTGCTCAAGGATGAAAGGTTTCCAGGGCTTTATCAACACACAAAGTTATCTCAGATTTTTGGGTTCATGCCGCCATAAATAGTGGTTTTGGTAGCTCTCCTTTTTTGACATAATGATGAGGAAATTCAAGAAGTTGAATAACTTTTGCAAGCAGGTTCAACATCACGAATGACAATGATCTAGTACAAATTGAAGGTCTAGTTTTATGTGTATATATTCTTGGAGAAGTTGTTGCAGATCCTTTATGCGAGGGTCAAATATATCTTAGGAGTTATGATATGGTCCTATAATAGAAGATATTTTCCCTAAGATCCAAGATTTTAGTTGTTGACACATTGTATAAGTAGAATGTAATCTCTAGTTGATAGTCAGATATATCGAATCTGTAACCAGGTTTTAGGATCTGAGATCCAAATGGAAACCAACTCTTTGTATAAAAAGGAAATTAGATGACAAAGTTAGGGGGTTCTAGTTTTGTGGCATTCAAGGAACATATTGATCAAAAAATTGTAAAGTTGGAATCTGCAACATTTTGCACTCAATTGAAAAACATTCTAATGGTTAGACTATCTTTTTCTATGTCTCTTATTTCTTCTATCTTATTTGAATGCATTTGAAACTTTTTGCAAAGCATTCGGTTTATTCTGTTATGTCTCGAATTTCAGTAAAAGATTTTTGTTTGTTAAAATCATCTTTTCAGGAGTTGCGTTTGAATGATTCTTTCATGTTTCTGAATATTATTTGGAAATTTGAAATTTCTTCTTCACAATTGAACATATTGTAACTTATAGTTTCTCTTTCATCGACCTTTACTTTATTCATTTAACTAGACATAATGAATGCATTTGACTAGGTTGAATGTTATGGAAACTTGATTCAAAAGTGTAACCTGCTCAATTGTTGTCCAATCTATCGACAAACCAATCTATAAACTCAATTTGATTTACAAATATAAACCATTGCAATAACCGATGTGCCCTAGCTTGCCCCTTAACTGTCAGGGACAACTTTAGGGATAATAGGTACCATCCTTGGAATGAGGGGAAGTGCCTAGGGGGTTTCCTTTGAATATTTTACTTGGAAACACACACACTCACACACACTTGAACTTAATGGCGGATTATATCGCTTGGCGGAATTTTATTGAATTCCATTATCGTTGAATTTGGACATGAACATGAACCAGGGGACTTAGGGCTTAGACATACAAACATGAGGACTAAAAAAGTTGAGGTTGTCGTTGAATATGTCTGATGTGTTCTAGCTCACCAAGGTGGAGATTTTTTGTATGTGTCGATTCTTCATTTTTTCTCTATATTGTCAAGTCAACTTGTCAATAAATGCTTCCCATCCATTTAAATCTGTACACTTATTAGTTGGCTCTAGTTAATAAATGTATCTAATTTCCCACCTGGATAGGCTCTTGTGTTAATAAGATATGTTCCTATCCAACTCATATGCTATAAAGAACTACTACCTTGGAAATTCCATCCAAATTAAATCAAATCACACGTGCACGTGCACACAGACACATTACAAACTTATTGGAGAGTTTTATCAAATTTTTTTAGCTTGGAATTTTTTTTTATCAAATTCAAACACAAACTTGAACCAAGTGAGTTAGGGCTTAGAAAGACAAACACAAACACCAATCATAGGTTGTAACTAAACATGTGTGATGTGCTCTAGCTCACCAAGGTTGAGATTTCATGTGTGTGTTCATTCTTCATTTCCTCTACATACTATCAGGTTTACTTGCTAATCAATGCATCCCATCCATTCAAATCTATCCACCTATTAGCCATCTCTTGTCGATAAATGTATCTAATTTCCTACCTAGATAGGCACTTGTGTTAATAAGACATATTCCTACTATTATGGAGAAAATACCACGGGTGGATGATAAGATCTCCCTAGGATCTACCTATTGATCCTAAAAGTGGTAGAAATAACATACCTTTACCGGAAGGTTGTCCTTTGTATATCCTTGTTGTTGTAGATCTAAATTTACAACTCCAGACTCCACAACCTACTTCCTGCCACAAAAGACAAACAATGCCTTCATGTTGCTCTTCTTGGTGTTAGAATCCTAGATCTAGTTTGGATCTAACTTGATTTATAATGTAACAAATCAGATATGAATATTTATGCATGAAAACAAACATTCATAGGGAAAACCAATGATCTATTAATCTAGAAAATGGAATTACATCAATACAATTACCTCATGATGTAGATGCATTCCTCTTTGCCCCTTACTCCTCCTCAACTCTTCAACCAAGCTAGGCAACTTAACTGTAACTGATGTAGATGGAGAAGCTCCTTTGAATTTTGGTAGCATAGATCTGTAATGATTCTTTCTCCTCATGCTCAAGATTTGCCTTCTTTATATAGATCCTTGGAAGAGGATTGGGAGAGCTTCTAGAAATTCTAGAAACCAATGGATACTCGAATGATGTGAGTTCCAAGGCTCATGCCATGAAGAACCAACTCATCCCTCACTTACCTCTTCAAAACTTTGTGAATCTAGAAGGTTCCAGACGGTGTCGCAGGTTGCACTGTAGTTGACCAGCGATGCGTCGCTTGGTGTCATGTGTATGACAAGCGACACCCTTCAAAAATGACCTAAATCTTAAGCTGGAGTTGTGTCTCAGATTTCATCTTCTGTTGGATTCCCTTCTGATCCTGTAGGGTGGAAATTAAGGCTATAAAACCTACCCAACCCATATGTTATATAGAACTATTGCCTTAGAAATGTAATCCAAAATTAATCAAATTATGAAATCCATGAAGAATGAGCGAGAAATATAAAATAGGTAGAGGTTCCTAGGGCACTGTTTACATAATAGAGTTGTTGCTAGGGAAAATGTATGCTTTGAAAAGAATTTCATTCAATGATGAAGGTAGAGAGAACATCATAATGATAACAAAAATCCAAACAACTTGAAAAATCCATCATGGAAACTTGGTTAAGCTATTGAGCTTTCAAGAGATTCCACCCCGAATGGAACAACTATTACCACTAATACCCTTCCCTAGACACTTGTGGCTTTGTTCCTTGTATCGTTGTTGGCATTATTGCTTGCTAAGAGTTGTGATTTGTTGATTTCTTATGAATCCATGAAACCATCTGGACATGTTTTTTTGCTCCTTTCAATGTGTTTGTTCTCCCATAGAGGTATACATGGTTAAGACACTACATACTTAGCACTTAAAACAATTCAATAGAGTTCATTTTATATGAACAAGTGCCAATGGTTGAACTAATTAAAATTCCCTCGACATTGTTGAAATAAATAAGGAAGATGCTTCTTACTACACCTTTCCACAACATGAGGTGCCCTTAGGCGCAAGTGAAGACCACTTCAAGTAGGGAAATGTTTATCTCAAATGGATTTGTAAACGTCATCGTGTTTCGAATACAAGGTTGGGGGATCATCATCAACACCTAGTATTGACTCATCGAGTGTCATTTTCTTGGAGTGTTTGAGATAACCAGAGGAGAGAAATGCAAAGCTCTTCTTGCTTGAAACTAATCGTTTCACACCAAATACCTCAATAATGATTGGTTGTTCAGGACATCCAAATGTGCCATTTGCAAAACAATTGTTGGGGATTGTAAAGGATCAAGGAAATCATGTATTGTAGGTCCCTTTGTACACAAAATTTACCAAACAACAATAATTATTGTAGCAATCAAATGACATGAAGTTTTAATAATATGGGCATTCCAAAAGGAGATTGAAATGATATTATATTCACATCTCTCATGAGCAAGTAGGCAAAAGAATGGTGTACCCCAATCTCCTAAGACCTCATGGCTCTAGGAGGTCACAAGATCAAGTCACATAGAGGGTTCCATGTTTTACGGAAATTCACCACTCATATTGAAAATAATCCGACAACAAAGAGTTATACCTCCTCTTGGTTTTGGTCTAATTTTAGATTTATCATTTAAACTCAAAGATAATCAAATATTTAAACAAAGTATTCACCACCATCGTTTTTGTAATTGTGATTACATAAATAATATTTTTACTACACATTGAATTGATCCTACATGCAACGACAACATTGTAACATAGTGGATAATAAATATATACATGGTTTTACAAAATTACATCCAAATACAAATAATGGAGTAAATATTTATAACTCTTTAGGTTTTGTTACAATTTCTTAACTTCTTTATATCCACTTTTTTTCTTTTTTTTCCTCTTTCCAAAGAAAAAAAAACTTTTATATTCGATGAATATACATGTTACTATCCAATGTTTGTGTCTAATATTGCATGTAGCATTCTATTTTAAACAGTCATGCTTATTTATCTAACAAGTATACAAAAGTTTGTACAAAAATATCAGAAGGACCAAAAACGATCATAATCAAAACACCACACTCCCTGTCATTTCTTCCTTCTCCATGCATTCCTTGTTTTTTATAGATGGAATTCCATAGCTTCAATTTCCTCCCCTTCTATGAACTCGTAATAACCGAAAGCTCCAACTAGGAGTTGCAAAGCTTCCTTTGAGAGCGAGTCTGCTTTTTCATTGAGTTCACAGAGAATGTGGTTGAAAGACAACCACTCAAAGGATTGGAAAGAGAGCTTGATATCTTGTAGTAGCGATTCTAGCCTAATATTGTGAACATTGCCTTCTTTCTCTCCCACTCAATGACCATCTTGGAATCTCCCATCACTTGCAGTTTTTTAATAACTTTTCTTACAACTATTTCCAGAAGTGTCCATAGAGATATGAATTCCGCTCTATTATTTGTGTCATTTCCCAGGGCATAATGACTGTGTATGTAGTGGTTTTGCTTCAGATGGAGAACCACTCCGACTCCACACGTAGGGGGGTGCCCTTGACAGGCCTTGTCAAAAAATTCCCATTGAATTTCATAGTCTAAAGCCGACATTATTGGAAGATGGGGCATCTTGGATTTTAGCTCTGCTTTGTAATCCTTTGCCATCCTCAGGGTGACATTGGCCACAACTTCCAGAGGAATGAGTTTTTCGTTGAAAATGTTGTTGTTCCAGGCCCACCACACATTGGACACCATTATGCTAGGGAGTCCCACGTAGAGACAAACCACACAATCAACAATCCAGTCTTTGAAACAATCTTCGAGATTGGATTTGGTCCAATCCGCCTGTGGGTTCAACTTGTCTTGAATGCTTTTCCATACCTGTGTTGCATAAGAGCAGTAAATGAATGACATATTCCTCATTAGAAAAGCATAAAGAACAATGTCTAGGCCAACACCAGCCCCACATAAGCCCATTGTCCCAGGTGAACAATTTATTGTTGAGGGCTAGCTAAAACGTAATTTTTCATTTTAATGGAGTGTTAATCTTCCAGATTAGGCTCCACCACCATTTGAGGTCCCCCCTACGCATGGCTCCCCTCTGGGTCTTATAACCAAGTTTTACAATTGTGACAAACAAGCTTGTTTGACAATTATAAGAATATCCAATTTAAGTAGGATAGAATAAGGTATTCCATTTATGATGAAATAATATTATATTGAGTAAAATGTATAAATATGAGATGATTGATTACAATGACAATGAGGGCCATGTATACCCACACATGGGTGCCTTTTCATTAATAGACATGTATTTTGGATAAGACATGTCTTTTCATTATGATGTATTAATTATTACTATTTAATGATTATTTATTTAGATCTATATATTTTATATATTTATGTTCATTACATAGCCTTCCCCTTTAGAAATGCTTTGTCCTCAAAGCATGTTTATGGAGAGGCTTATGTATTCATTCTAGCTCGCAATGTCTTCGCATGATTCTTTGTTTTTGGTGTGGTAAGGATTAACGATACGAGACGATATGAATGACAAAGAGTTGAACAGAACTGTCGAATTGTGAAAGGATCAAACCATCCTAATTCAATCTTTTGTGGAACGTTGCTCTTCCACGATGAATGGTTATCACGAGACTAAATTGCGATGGTATGAATATTTTTTGGATGATAAGTTAGTCATTCTCATCCTGAATGACATTGATATTGTAACTGGTTAAGATATCTGCTCTTATGATTTGGATGACGATAGGGAGTTTTTATAGCATGCTTTTCCCTTATCATACTTGTGATGTTTTCTTGGTTTGATTTCGATATGTGATTTTCTTTGCGCACCAATATTGTATTGTTAATGGATAAATTTCAATTAGTAAGTACACTTGGAGCTTTCATCGTTTGTACTCCAACATCTGGCCTTGTCTTTTTTTCAATTGACCTTGTAGATTCTTGAGTTGTGACGTGGATTGGATCTGTAATTGTTCCATTTTCCATAACTTGGATTTGTTCATCGGAAAACTTCGTTGCTTCCTTTTCTATAAGCAGTTGTAACTTGTTTTCCAAAGAATTCTTATCATTCTTAAGTTTTTTTATGTGCATCAACAGGTTTTGATTATGATTTTTTTGACAAGAATTTTCTTTATAATAGTTAGTTTTTCCTTCGAAGTTTTGTTCGAATGAAAGACCTCCTATGCCATGGCCATGACATCATGGATTTGACATTTGTACAGAAACCAAATTGTTCATCTCCAATTGTTTCACTTAAAAAAGGCTTTAGCCTTACCACGATTATCTTAGAGATTATTTTATACACTGCACTGCAAAAAGAAATGGGGCGGTAATCTCCAAAGGAAGAACATTCTTTCTTTTTGGGAATGAGACAAAGAAAGGTAGAGTTTGGAGATCCCAAAATCTTACCAATCCTTTGTGATTGTTTTACTATTCGAAGAAGGTATTCTCTCAGAAGATCGTTAAAGCCCAAGAAAAATTCTATTGAAAAACCGTTTGGTCCAGGGATTTTTCCCTTCTGCATCGAGGAGATAATTGCTTTCACTTCAGAGTCAATGACTTCCTCCTCTAAATACTTGTTCATTTCCTCTCCAATCCTCATCAAGAATTTAGAAGCCACAGGTAAAAATTCTTGAATAGAGCATCCATCAAGAGATTTGATAATACACTGAAAATAATTGGCCCCCAATTCGGATTTATCTTTAAAGGAGCCAACCATTCTACCATCCTAATTTATGATTTCCCAAATGGTATTTATGTTCTTCCTTAGGTTATTGAATTAATGGAAATACTGTGTTATTATCACCTATAGAGAGCCATAAGGCCCTACTTTTGAGCCTCCAGGATTCCTCTTCATTCTTAAGGTAAGAGTGTTGAGTTGTCTCCAATTCTTTCAATTCCTTCAATTGAATCTCACTTAGGGAGCCATTGTCAATTGACTCATAAAGAACTTTCAATTTCGTTTCCACTTCCATTATCTGTCTTTGTTTCCGAGCTTTGAAAATAGAAGCTAATTTTTAATGGTTTTTTTTACCCTAGCTAAATTTCCCACAAATTGTTGCATCAGGGAGAGAGAGTCCTCCTCATTTAAAATCTTCCAAGTGTTTCGAACCATAGAAGGGAAATCTTCTTCCGCCATCCAACAAGGATTGAATTTTAGGGGAGGAGGGACCTAATCCATTCCTTCCTTCAATTTGAGGACAATAGGTCGGTGATTCGATATACCACCTTCATAAACCAAAGAGTTGACGAGTAGACCTTTTTCCACAAAAGCCTTTGATGCAAGAAATCCATCCAACCTCTTGGCAATTGCTTCTCTCCCTATTTGGTGGTTGTGCCAAGTGGGCACAAACTTGAGTGGTTCAAGGTCTACAAGGTGATGTTTAGATAAGTAGGATAGAAAGAAACCTCTCTTTGTGTCTAATTTCAAACTCTCATCCCATATTTCTCTATAGGAAAGAGTAAAATTGAGATCATTTCCCACGATGAAGAGTGGATCGATGAAAGCTCCTACATAGGCCAAATCTTCCCAGAAGGGGATTCTATCAGCGTAAGGGCCATAAATATTTAAGACTGAAAAAGAAAACCTGAAGTCTTTGATCATAAGTTTAATCGATGTGGATGAATGAAAGGATGATGAGGAGAGGGCTTTACAAGTCGATCCCCAACCCATAATCAGACCTCCTGACATCCCATCTACGTTGAGGGCACAAAAATCCCAATTCTTCAACCAAGCTTCTAGGGTACTTTTGGCTTTAGCAACATAACAAATCGTCTCTCGCAATAGAATGATATCTAGATTTATGCTTTGAATAAGACTTTTGAGGGCTAGATTTTTGCGGGCACCCCCCAACCCTCTCACGTTGAAAGAAAGGATGATCATTAGGGAGAGGAGGGAAGGGCGTTCCCCGCTCTAAGGGCCTTGGCAGTTGAGACTTGTTTTCCTCTACTAATCTCCAAAGCCGCCTTCTCTTAAGCCTTAAAGAGGTGAGATTTGTGCCCCACCGGATTGGACTGGGGGGGTCTAGGGCTAGACCCCCTCAAGAAGGATATGAAGTCTTCTGCCTCCCCTTAGATCTTAGGTCATAAGACTTTTGTCTGGGGGATACCAAGGGCTTATTGGATTGCCTGAATATACCAGATTTAAAGCAGGTCTTTCCTCCCTCTTCAAGGATGCCTATGGGAGTAGAAGG